>BCKM01000009.1:371877-404058 GCA_039545415.1 Udeniomyces megalosporus | reverse complement strand
GGGGGGGGGGGGGGGGGGGGGGGGGGGGGGGGGGGGGAAGAGGGGGAATTCCTTCATCGTTCTTGAAGAGAGACCAAGATCTCATCCTCAATCTTCCAACCCGATCCATCGGAAGGTCGATTAACGGCGCCCGCCTGAGCCAAAGTCCTTGTTCGTTTGCAAACCGAGGCACGAAAGAAAAAAAAAGATGAAGAAAAATAAGGCGTTTTGTTTTTGTTTTTTTTGTTCAGAGTGTCAGTAGAAGAAGAAAAAAAAAATGAAGAAAAACAAAGTGGAATCTTCTCTTGGTCGTAGAAGAGGGGAGGAGGGGGAAGGGAAGAAAAGTCTCACTCACTCCAAAGTCTTCTCAATCATGCCAGTGTCCATTCCTTCCAACTTTTCGAACCATTTAGTCCCACTCAACCAACTAACAACATCCTCCCTCTCGTATCCGAATTCCTTGACGACGAACCCGACGTCGCCTCCTTGGTCGTCGCCTGCCGTTCGACTCTCTCGAGAGTCGAATGCCTTTACCTTTTCTTCGAGGGAAGAGATGAACGTTTTGAGGGCGGTGATTTGATGGGGTGATGAGAGGATTGAGTTCGTTGAAGCGGCGATTGCCCAGGAAGGCCAAGGAGTTGGGAGGGAACCGATGAATCGAACTTGGTGATGATCAAAGGAAGAGGATGACGGTGGGGGTTGGGTGAAGGGCTTAGTGGTGAAGTGTTCCCACATCTGGAGAGCAAAGGCACGGGGAAAGGGGATGAGTTTGAGGCAAGAAAGGGAAAAAAGGATGAATTCGACTTCAATTCAGTTCATTGCTTTGAAATGGAAGGATGAGCTGGGAGATGTTCTCAAGCGAAAAAGGAACGATGACGAAGACGAACGAAGAAAGCTGTGGTTCCATCGTTCACGGATTCACTGAAGGTACTCAACATCGTCCGAGAAGAGAAACAACAAGGGAACAGAGGCAGGTGTCAGGGTGATCTTGAACGCGTAGAGGGGGCTGTGAGGGGAAGGCTTACCGGAGTCGGGTGAATGTCTCTTGAACTAACGCAATTCAAAGTCGAGTAGTGTGTGTCACCGCACAGTCAGATCTTGGGCAACGGGAAGCCAGTCAAGATGCATGTAACTTCACCTTCAAATTGAAGATCTTCGGGTGATCCATCTGGCTTGACCCAACCCTGCTGGATGGCGAGAACCTTTGCCATGACTTGGGAACCACTTCCGATCCGGGAAACTCCAATCTTTTGACCTCGGAGATCAGCGATGGAATTGAATTTGGTGTCCTTACCGGTGATGATTGCCCTGTAGAGGGATACAATCAGAGCAGACGACATTGAGATTGCGGGATCAAGGGAAAGAATGGGCATACATCCGGTGCATGAGGTAGTAGTTTACCAGTTCAAGGGAGACGAGACGTAGGACCCCACCATCTGCAAGCACGCAGAAATCCGTCGAAAAGTGAGTCAGCCATTGATCAGGCACAAGGTAAAGCGGTCATCGACAACCAGAAGAGATGATACGATAGACGAACCTTGTAAGCCTTCGAACCTTTGACGATCCCAGCAATCAACGACTCAGTGAGAGCACTGTATGAGTTGTATGTATGATCCGATTGTCATCAGTCACAAAATCCCCATGAGCCCTCAACAGTGGAGGAAGAGGAAGGAAGCTGACGAATGACGATGACAAGCCGCCTGCGTACATGGAGACATCTATGGAACCGTCTGTCAATCGAGCAATCATCTCTCCAGTACCCGCGGGGCATCGCACGAGTTGGAATGTCTTGCCTGCATCCTCCGCGGCAAGCTGAAGAAGTGGGGATCTGAAGAAGTGATAAGTGTAGGTGAGCAGCGGAAACGTTCGAGGCAGGTAGATAAGGGACTGGTTAGATATGCACGAAAAGTGTTCGGGGACGTAACCGACTTTGAGGACCATGGTCGATGAGCAGGAGATTGAAATGATCAAAGAGAGGGGGAGTTCGGGAAGGATTCGGAGAGGGAGGAGGGAAGGGCTGATGTCGTTACTAACCTTGTTTATCTTTTTAGGATCAGAAAGCAGTCTGACGTCGTCGCTCACCAACAATCACCAATCGATTGGAAACCTGGGCGTGGCGAGTGATCTCTCAACCGCCATCCTTCGAGCTCACTCAGATCTGCCGCTATCGAGCTATAGCTTTCAGGATCTTGCCTTGGGCGTGCAATTGTGGCACCCAGCTCAGCGATGTGAACCTCTTGTGCAAATATCTGATTCAAGCAGTGGAATCTATCGAGGGGAAGGAGTGGAAGCGGAGGAAGCCGCCTTTCTATCAGCACGGTTTTCTGGCTGAGAAGTGCGAGTGACAGGTCAGGAAGCGGCGGTTAGGAGAAGCGCTCAC
Source organism: Udeniomyces megalosporus (assembly GCA_039545415.1). NCBI lineage: Eukaryota > Fungi > Basidiomycota > Tremellomycetes > Cystofilobasidiales > Mrakiaceae > Udeniomyces > Udeniomyces megalosporus. The sequence continues at coordinate 401,699 of BCKM01000009.1, read as the reverse complement.
TCCCCTCGGGCGCGCTGTCGATCACATCAATCGTTTCTCAACTCTATTCAGACCTGTTCAGACAGTATGAGGAATGAATCCTCAGGATCAAAGGGAGGGCGAATCGACCCATCCGAGTGTCCGCCTGTCTTATACGTGCTGAGATGACGACCTGGAACCACCTCCGCCTCATGCCACTCGCCCATCTCGTCATTTCGATAGCTGTCGTCCTCAGTAGCGCGTTCCCGACAATATCCGCCTCAGATTCATACCGCGACCAGCAGCATCTCTTCGACCCTAGAGGGAACAATGTTCAGCTTCCAATCGGTTTCGACCCTGCTTTCGCCACCGGCTCTCTTTGTCAGGAACCTCAAACCGCTCTCAGCGATGAGGCTGGCTCCTTGATGACAGAATCGGGATACAGCATTTTCGTCGATCATTGCAAGTCATTCGCACTATCCGACTCAAGTCTATCATGCTGGATCTGATTGTTAGATCTGACCAATCATCGTGGTTCATCTCCTCACAGTTTCTTCCTCTACCCCTTCCACATCAGTCGCCCTGGCCCACAAGCTTCCTCTCCTCCATCCCGATCTTCATCAAACCATGACACGAGACAGGGCATTTGAACCCATCTCATTCGCCAACTCCCCCGATGAACGACTCGCAGGAACAACGATTGAACCGCTTGGTGACCTGACGGATCGCATCGCTTTCGAAACTTACCTCCCTGCTAAGAGAAGACGAGATGGGCTTGGAGTGGTGGACAAGAATGAAGTCTTTGGGGCTTGGGAATTGAAATGGAAGGGGAAGAGGTTCTTCATCTACGTTGCTAAGGTCGGTCAAGCATCTTCTTAGATTCTCGCTCATCTGAATCCATTTTGATGTCTCATCCGATCTCTTTTCTGACTGCTTCTTCGTCTCACCCTTCCAATCACGTTTCAGTGGCGCGAGAGCCACGAAAGTATCCGCCAATCGCACATCTTCGCTTCTGACCCTTCCTCATCCTCCGCCCTCATCCTCGCCGTATCTGCATTCCAAACATCACTCAAGCACAGCACGACTCTTGTTTACCAAGATAGCGAATGGGAAGCTGATCTATCGCTATACGAGAGCGTTCAGAAAGCCAACTGGGACGATGTGATTCTCGACAAAGACCTCAAGAACAGGATCAGACACGAATACAAAAGTTTCCTCAGAAGTGAAGATGTGTATCGAGGGCTTGGCGTTCCTTGGAAGAGAGGTCTCATTCTCTTTGGTGTGAGCACTTTGGTCGCGCATCAGGGGGATATCGACTGAGTATCGATTCTCTGACCTCCATCTCGCATTGTGCTCCAGCCGCCGGGAAATGGCAAGACGATCTCCATCAAGGCCATCATGAAAGATGTTGGAGGTGATTTCCAGAAAAAGATTCTCTAGAAATGTTGACTCATCATTAACCCACCTGACCGAGGATGTTTCTGGTTTCCCTCCCCTTCCCCCCAAGTCCCCTCTCTATACGTCAAATCCCTTCACTCCTACGGCGGTGATGAAATGGGTATCAGAGACATCTTCACTCGAGCTCGACTCGAATCGCCTTGCTTAGTCATTTTCGAAGACCTCGATTCTCTCATCACCGACCAAAACCGATCGTTCTTCCTCAACGAACTCGATGGCCTGGAAAATAACGATGGGATCTTGATCCTAGGTTCGACCAATCATTTCGATAAGCTCGATCCGGCTTTGTCTAATCGACCTTCGAGATTCGATCGCAAGTAGTGAGTTGACGCTGGAGAAAGCCTCCCCCCCCCCCCCCCCCCCCCCCCCCCCCCCAAAAAAAAAAAAAAAAAAAAAAAAAAAAGAAAAACAAAAAAAAAAAAAAAAAAAAAAAAATCCCCCAAAAAAAAAAAACGCAAAATTTTTTCCAGAAAACCCCCCCCCCCCCCCCCCCCCCCCAACGGGCAAAAAATAAAAAACTGAACTAGACTCAACTGGAACCTCTTCTTGGCATGTGTTAATGAATAACTATGTATATACGAACCCCCTACTTCTCCCTTCCAGCGATTTTCCCGACCCATCTCGCGACGAGCGTCGAGCTTATGCAGTCTACTGGCAAGCCAAACTCGCCTCCAACAAAGGCGTCGAATTCCCCGATGATTTCCTCGACGTCATCGCAAGCAAGACCCAAGGATTCAGTTTTGCCTACCTCAAGGAAGCCTTGTTCGTATCCAAATAATCATCACCAAAAACGCATCTCTTCTTGCTTCAGATGTTTCGAGAGTTGTTTGCGTTCCACATCGACTGACGAAGACCCGTCGATCATTCTTACGCTTGACTTTTTTTTTTCCTTTCCCCTCTTCCCTTCCAACCCMCCTTCCCCCTTCCAAAAAAAAAAAAAAGTGTATCCGCTCTCCTGACCGTCGCCGGTAACGAAGACAAGCACAAACAATCGTTCGAGACGGTCCTCCTCGACCAGATCAAGTTTCTCAGAGATGCTCTCGATCAACACGAAGCTAAAAACGAAAACGAGGATGAGCATGCCGATGCAGATTTCCTTTGATTTGTTCCGTTTTGTCTCATTCTTGTTATGGTTCATTCCTCGTTTCGTTTCGGGATACGCTATCCCGACCTGCTTTCTCGGTGGATCTTTTCTTCCTTTTTTTTTTGTTTTTGTTTGTGCAGCCAATGTACAGGAAAGATAAACGAAGTGTCGTGGTTGAGCGAGTTCGTGAGAGGATATATTTAAAAAAATCCAACATCCAGCAGCGAGGCATATGATCGAGAGGAGTCGAACAGCTAAGAAGAGAGAGGAAGAAAACAGGAAAACAGGAGAGAGTGAGATCGTTGAGAGGATAGGAAGGGAGGGGAAAATTTGGTGGGAATAGGATGCGTCGGAAAGAAGAAGGAGGAAGAAGGATGTATAGAGAGCATTTAGAGGAACTCGACCAAAAAAAATCCCCCTCTGATAGGAAAACCTCGTCCTCTTTCTCTCTCACTCACACCTTCTCTCTCCACTTAAGCCAACCCACCCTCCTCAACGATACTCTTCTTGATTTTGAGCAGGAGTTCCGTCTTGAAATTGTCAAGTTTGGTGATTTGGTCGAAATCGACGACGTGAGCGGTAAAGGTCTCCACGTCACCTTCAGTGATGGCGTTTGTGATGTTGTTGAGGAACTTTGCTTCTCTAGTGGAGGGGAAAGTGACGTCTAGGTGAAGATTTGGTAGAAGGAAAGAAGAAGACAGAAGAGGAGAGGAGAGAGAGGGGGGAAGAGAGGACAAGGGTCAGAAAACGAAGTGCTTGCTTGGATGGCTTTCTTTCATGTTTCTTTTTTTTTTTCCTGGTGAGAGAGAACTGTCTCGTGCTTGATGATAGAGCAGGTGAAAAAGGAAGAACTCCGGACGCTCCATCTTGCACGTCCCTCTATCCTAACGTCCCAAGAGACGAGCGATCTCCGCAAGACCAAGAGGCGGCATTGAAATGGAAAAGAGAGTAAAAAGAACTCACCTCGACCAGCGTACTCATCCAAAAGAGTTCGAGCTCGAACGGTATCCTCCATCGCCAAGGCACTACGTCGAGAAGACAGCCGAAGGAAAACAACAAACCCATCAGTTGAAGTCCTCTCCCTCCCCCTCTTTATTGACACTTACCAAAGACCAGCCTTGAGCCAAATCTCTTTCACAGAGTACTTTGTCAGCGGCGAACCGAGGGACCATTCACCAACAGAGTTGTAAATGTCAATCGCTTTCTTGTATTGGCCGATTTGAGCGGAGATATCAGCAGCTTCCTTCATGATGGCGTTTCCGGTGCTGGAGGGTCAAAGAAGAAGGGAAGCGAGCGATCGAGTGAGGAAGATTGGGCGTCAAGAATGAGTCGATACGATAAGAGGGATGTCGGCACGATGGTTGAGAAAGGCAAAGAGGTGTAAAATTCGAGGTCGTGAGCAATCGTACTGTTTTCTCTTCTCTCTCCGGAAGAAGAAACCAAATCACTCACGCCTGAGCATCCTCCATCGAGTACCATTCTCCCGCCTGTTCGAATGCATCTCTCGCAGCCGGCAAGTCGCTCTCCTTGAGCAACGTTCCAACCTCCTTTTGACGGTCCGCAGCTTGTCTGAATCGACCGAGTTCGGTGAGAAGCTTGATGGCTCGCGTCAGAGAATTGACGGCATCAGGGATAGAGGTGAGGGAAGAAGATTGCTTGTAGCTATTTTTCAATTTGTTTTGTTCGAGACAGGATCAAAGCAGGAAGAGACAGAGTCAGAAGGTGAACGGAAAAGATGATGTGGAAAGCATATTGACGAGAAAGGACGAACGATTTTGAGGCGTTCCAGTAGGCGTTGACGGCATCATCTCTCTCCTTGGCGGATTCTCGACATTCTCCTTCCCTGTTCGTTTGGTGAAATCACGTACGGTACAATAGGGGAGTATGAGGGTGATGGTTGATAGAAACCAAAAGGAGCAAAGGATGAGCAAGCCAAACCATCGTCGAATTTCAATCAAAGTGGACAGAGTGTACGACTCATGCAGCTCAAGACATGATTCGCGTGATGAGATGTGGCGATGTCGATAGGTCACAAACGAGTACCACGACGCAGAGGCTCCTGGTCCTCCCATCTCCCCCTTCCCTCCCCGTCCAGACTTTCTCTTCAGCTCTAGTGCAACGATGCCAGACCCAAAAATCATCATCACCCTTGAGAGACAAAGGCCTTCAACAAGTGGACTTACTTGTCGAACGCTCGACCACTCGAATCCCAACTCTTCTCTAACTTGAACCCATTGCCTGCTTGTTGGAACTGTCGTTCGTCATACATAACGACGCAAGCCGAGCGAAAAATCCCCCAACCCAAGAAGCGACCGCGACCATATATACAAAAGCACAAATAGAGCATATGTCAGTTTGTTGCGACTAAGGACCTCACATACACGCTCCGCTCGCTAGAGACTCTTGTTCTCCCTTGCTCCCCTCCTTGGCTCTTGCCGCCGATCGACCCGTTGGCCAAGCTCATCCTACCTTCTTTTGGCTGGTTGGATGGAGCCCGTCGCGACCATGCGGGATTGATGGGATCTTGTACGAGACGCGGCACGAACAGCCAAGCCAGAAGTCCCTATCCCTTAACTTATATCGCCCCCCCTTGATAATCAAATGACGCAGACATGGACCTCTCTACATGCTTTTGTTTCTCCTCCAACGAACGGGGACGTCTCAACTTGGACATATCGGGTTGTAGTGGATTCGGGGGAACGTACGAGATCTGCAGCTTCTTCATACTTTGACGAACTCGAGGAGAACCATCCGGTGGATGAACTGGCTTTCTTTTGAGCTCTTGCGAGAAGTTCAGTAGGTTTGACGGCCATGATTTGAGGATAGGTGGACGATGGATCCGATGATATTTGGGTGGGTAGTGGTTTAGGTCGTGTTTGGTTGAATCGGATATTGACCTCGTCATCCACTTTGTACAACTTGTTTCCTCACTGTCCTCGTAACCACTTACTCAATCTGATCCGACGATACGCAACGCCAAATCATTCAATCCGGAACCAATTAAGAAATCGAAACACATCCACATACACCAATATAGACATACATAGCCTTGAGTTTCCCACTATAGTCCGAATCCGAACACTTTCCTAACGCCTCTCGAAAACCTGCCTTGAACGTTCCTCCCATCATCTTCGTCAGGACCCCCACCACCTCCAGTCTCGTCATCAGCTCCCTCAACATGACCCCGAACTCTTTCTCCCCCGATGTACTCTGAAGACGAGGACGAAGCGATACTACCAGAGTACGGCATCGAAGGCGTAGGCTGAGGCGACGGTCTTAGTCTGGGTGGAAGTCTGGGTTGTTCGGACGGTTTCTCTTCAATCTCCGATTTGTCGTCGAGAGAAGAGGTCATGGAAGTGGTAGAATCCTTGCTAGGGAGGAGAGCGTTGCTGTTGCTGTTGTTGTTGTTACTTCTGGTACTAGGGACGGAAGACGTGGTGATGATCGGTGGTGGAATCCTCTGGCCATGCTCATTGGTCGAGGGATAGGCGTTGTTATTGGTATTGTTGTTGTTGGCATAACCAGAAAGGGAGGAGAGTGAACCGCTAGCCGTCATACCCCTTCCATCGACACTCAATCGAGCTGATTTTCGTACACTCGGTGAGTCTGAAGGAAGGTTAGCGAGTGGACCTCCTCCTCCAGTCGACTTCTTGTTATCATTGTCCTCTGGTTCGGGTTTGTTGGATTTCTTGGCGATCGCTTCTCCTCGCTCGACGGTTGGAGATGTCGCTTTCGTCGTAGTGCCTTCTCGGGTGGTGGTAGTGATGGATGAGGGACGAGAGGGGGAAGGAGATCGGGCTCTCTTTCGAGAAGAGTCGATCGGCTTGGTCGGTGCTGGTTTCGAGGAGGTTGATGAAGAAGGCGTCAGAGGTTGCTGCTCGTTGTTAGAAGATCGATTGTTCGAGGATGTGTCGCCGGCAGCTGGAGCAGAGTGATCGATAGAATCCTCCAGTCGGGAAAGATCGAATCCAGCGGGTACGTTTGGAAGGGCTGCCCAAAGGAAGACGATTCACAAGGTGGGAAAGGGGGATGAATGACACGTGTCAGCAACCAGTTACAACTCGATCGAGCGGATCCTTGCCGAATTGAAGGTGTACGAGCCAGGAGATGACTCACTTCCAGCAGGACCAGGATTAACGCGAGCTCGATGAGCGAGATTTTCGATAAGGGACAGACTGAGAGCGATCTTATCGTCATCCTTAGCGAGCCTCTCGACCAATCTGTAATGGATTTTGAACGCAGCGTTTCCTTCTTCTTTCAGCGACAAGGCGAGAGAGAAGAGCGAAGCAGAAAGCGAAACGAAACAAAAACGTAGTGCTTTGATCAGACTACAGCTCACCTTTGAGTACTTCCTGCCCTCATCTGACCCTCAGTCACGTCTCTTCGAGCATCCTCGAGCTTTCTTCTCAACGTGGCCAGCTCAGCTGCTTGTTCTCTCTCCTTTCTTTCCGCTGCCGATCTCAAACCGGCGAGCTCTTCGGTAGCTCGCTGGGCTGATCCAATCGCGGCAGCCAATTTGCCCTCCATCTCGGCCAGCCGAAGCTGTAGATCAGTGGAAGGAAGGGGCGTATTGCTCGATGGTGGAGGAGATGGAGCGGGACGAGGAGGCCCATTCGAGGACGAAGCGTTGTTAGAGGGAACGAAGGCAGGTGCTTGAGGATTGGGAGCCAGATTACTTCCTGGAGGATACACCGGCATCGAGCCTGAGGGAAGAGGGTGACCTGGAGAATGTTTTGAGTAGCCGCCTGGCTCTGCTGAAGGGGGTCGGAATTCTCTCGAAGGTTGATGCTGAAGGGTCCGACTAGGGGGTGGAGGCGCACCGGAGTAACTAGAAACTTTGGAAGACTGAGAACCAGACGGATACGAGTGTGATGGGTTCACAAACGAAGGAGGGTCGTGGTTGGTATTGACGTGATGAGAATTGTGCAAAGGAGGATGGAAAGGAGGAACTGCATGACCCGGAGGAGGGGAAAGAAGATGCTGAGGAGGCTGGTGAGAATGCTGATGTTGATGCTGATGCTGAGGAGGAGGCAATAGTGGAGGAGGACCAGAAGAAAAATGAGACTGCTGATGATGCTGCTGTTGCTGATGGAACGGAGGGTGCGGAGTGGGCCCCGTAAAAGACTGGTTCGATCTCGCAAATTGATTTTGATAAGCAGGAGGTGAACGGGCACCACTAGGTCCGTCTGCACTCGGCGAACGGCTCCTAGAATCATCGGCTGATCGAGGAAGCGGAAGCTTGTTGTTGCTGCTTCCTCCTCCACCAGGCGGGTTGATGGCTGACCGATGGGCATTCTGGCCTGGTTTGGGAGCAGCCTCAGGCCCAGTGTTGACCATGATCTGTCGAGCGACGGGTAGCGTACCTGAACGCGAGCAATATAGAAACGTCAGGAGCTGCGACGCGCGATGGAAACGCCTACCATCAGAGCGTGAAGGTAGCAGAAAGTCCTGGACTCACTCTTTGGGGTGAAAGCCCGCCCGACTCGACCTCTGGCAAATTCGACGTGACCCTAGAGATGATTCGACACAGGGAGCGTATGAGATCGGGAGATTAGCAAGCGTAGGCACACCCGCTCACGGAGAGAATCAATCAACTGGGACAGTACGCTGTGACTCACGACGGTCACTGCGCTCGTTTCCAAGCCTGGGGGAATGGCGGCGGTGGGCTTCCGAAGCATATCGGCCGCCTCTCGAGCTGCTTGGGGCATGAGGAAGGAGATGATGGTGAAGTGGGGATTGTCTGTGCCGGAAGAACCATTCCTGATGCTCGTCACGGTCCCGATTCGTTTGACCATGCCGAAGACCATGCCGCCTGTACGGTGGGTATCCGGAAGGTTGGAAACAAAAACCTATGGGGGATGATTGAGGACAAGAGAGAAAGGACGAAAGAGGTAAGAAAGGGCGGATGAGAGGAAGGGGTTTGAAAGTAAAGTCACCGATCTAGCCTGCCAATCCGGATCATCCATATCTTCGGTGAGCGGAGGAGGATTTGGGTCTGGTGACTTGAGCGATGACATGATGAGGGTTCTGGGCTGATGATCGTGGCGATGAGGCGGTCAAAGTCGAACGGGGAGAGGGCACTTGATTTCAAGGGGAGTCACGCGTTCGCCGTAACATCATCGACCATCAACCGACATGATGAATCCAAAGCAGTACAAGCAGCTCGGCGTACGTATACCCTGAACTCAACTTGATGAGATCCAGCTCAAACCACATCCCGATCGAACCATACAGGAAGACCTCTGGAAGACCCGAGACAAACTCGTAAGTGGCCACCTTGTCCCCTTCGACATCTTGATCGCATTCCCAACCAACCCAATTCCCATCCACCAATCAGAATACCGAAATCTTCACCCTCACCTATGGCGCCCTGGTCGTCCAGCTTATCAAGGACTACGAGGACTACGCCGAAGTGAACAATCAGCTTGACAAGATGTAAGCCCTCTCCTTTCCTTCTCCAGCTGTCCGATTGAGGACGGATTTAAGCTTTTTCTGTCGGATGATGAGAGGCTGATCGTCCATGATTCTTGTTCTCAGGGGTTATAACATTGGTACTCGCTTGATCGAAGATTTCCTTTCCCGAACGACCCTTGGTCGATGTACCGACTTTCTCCAGACGGGCGAAATCGTTTCCAAAGTCGGCTTCAAGTCGTTCCTCAATATCGTTCCAACCTTGCTGCCAGGGACTGCGGGCGCTCAAGGAGGACAGCAGCAGGAGTTTGGACTCGTCTTTGAAGAGAATCCGTTGGCGGAGATGGCAGAGTTGCCAACAGAGGCGGTCGAAGGCGGTCTTTGGTTCAGCAACGTGCTTTGTGGTGTCATCAGAGGAGCTTTGGAGATGGTGAGTGAATTCACGGGTTAGTTGAGATGAATTGGTGTAGAGCTGATTGAGTGGTTGTATTGTATATCCCTCTCATGTCCTAACGATGACGATCGCCTTCCTCGATCGTCCCTGCTTCGGTCCTTGTCGTTGCCATCGTTTCCTGTAGGTCCAACTCCAGGTAGAATGCTATTTTGTGAGCGACGTTCTGAGGGGGGACGAGACAACCGAGATGCGGGTGCGGCTGATTCGATTCCTAGAGGAGGAGACGCCTGTTGCGGATGACTGATTGAGCGAGGGCAGGTTGGGATGTGGGAGTTGGAGGAAGTTGCCGTTTGGCTGAGGGTCAGTATTGTATACCCAGTGTGTCGGTCTATGTATACCCAATTAGATTTGTGGGAAGGCCAAGTTGATTGTATGCGTTGCAAGTAGGACAGATGGATAGTGTAGATACTGTATGTGCACTTGACTTGAGTCAATGCGGCAAGGGTCGCCTCTTTTGTGCGGGAGAGGAGAAGATGACATCTCTCAACCAACCACTCGGACCATCTTCCCTTCATTCCTTCAACAGATTCCCCGACATCATGGCCCCTCTACCTAAAGACACCGCCAACTTGCCAGACTGCGTAAAGGAGTTTAACCACAAGTTCCATCTCGACGATGATCACCTCAAGACTATCCTTGCTGCTTTCAAGGACGAGTTCAATCAAGGTCAGCTCTCATTTACCCTCTTCACCCCTCTTTGCACTTGTTGCTTCTTGCCTCACCCCCTCAACTCTCACCCCTCCATCCTCTGCAACATGGTCTCGAGATGTCTTGTTGCTTACTGACGCTGATGACCAACCAAACCTATCGCTCAATTCACGCTCCTCCTGGCTTCCCTCGCTTCTTTCTGCTCGACGACCTGCCTCATAGGCCTCGGAGAGTTTGGCAAGGACGTCGCTATGATCCCTTCGTACATCACTGGTGTTCCTGATGGAAACGAGACTGGGTGAGTGGTGTGATGCGAGCGCTCCCCTATCCTTTGCTCTAGTCGACTCTCCTCTTCTGCTCTTAGATGGAAAGGGCTTGCTACGCCGCACCTATCCATTCCTTCCCCTCCTCTTCCTGTGTGCTACTGACGTCTCCTCCTTTTTTTTTGATTGTCGATAGAACGTTCCTCGCTCTCGACCTTGGAGGAACCAACTTGTGCGTCTTGCTTTCCTTCCACCGCAACGTCATCTCGCCCTGTCTTACTCGCCCTATGACCATCTCTCATAACCCGCCGTCTTTCTTTTCCGTCTGGTGTCATGTGATACTCCTCGTGTCCTACGAAATCGTCGTGCAGGCGGGTTTGCGAGGTTCGATTGCAGGGAAACCAAAAGTTCACCATTAAACAGCAAAAGTACCGAGTTTCGGACGAGATCAAGCGAGGAGAAGCCAGGGATCTTTTCGGTGAGTGATTAGTTTGTGTATCACCCTATCACTTGGTCTACAGATCCGAGGAAAATGGGCCATTTTCAGGCGGATGAGCCGCTCCGAGCTATCGACCTGCCTGCCCGCAAAATCCGAACATCGGGAGCTGTCCCTCTAGCCAGAGCTGACCCGATCTTACCTTTGTATTGTCATCGATGCTCAGACTACATCGCCGAATCGGTCGACGCTTTCTTGACCGAAATTGGGACTGACACTGCTACTGGCGAGGACATTCATCTCGGATTCACCTTCTCGTAAGCCCAGGCCTTGCATTTATGCCATCCCTCCTACCTCAGCATCCAGCTCTATCAGTCTCTCGGGCACATTCATACCTGCCCCTTCCTCCTCGCTCGTCATTCAGATTCCCTGTCGAGCAGACCGCCCTCGATTCAGGTAAGATCCTCACCTGGACTAAGGGTTTTGCGGCCAAGAACGCCGTCGGACACGATGTCGTTAAGCTGCTACAGGACAGTCTCGATCGAAAGCACATTCACGTCAAGTGCTCCGCTCTGGTACGTGGAATGACTCATCGTTCGACTGAGATTCTCGTGTGGAGAGCCTAACCCGGCTTCCATCTACGTATCCTGCTGATCACGAACACAGGTCAACGATGTATGTCGAATCCTCCGAAGGCTCCCATTAGCGCTACATGCGGAGCTTACAATCTCACTTGCACGTCCTTTCCTTGGCAGACCGTTGGAACCATGCTCTCCTCGTCGTACCAAAACGGACCTGCCCTCGTCGGTGCCATCTTTGGAACGGGCACTAACGGAGCCTACCTTGAGGAGATGTCAAAGATCAAGAAACTCGGTGATGAGTTCATCAATACCCAGTCAGAGAAGACTGGACCGTATATGGTCATTAACACCGAATGGGGAGCTTTGGACAACGATGTGAGTGGTGTGAATTTGATCTCGGTCGAGTCAAGTCGATCGATCATTGGAAGGGGCGGAAAGAATGAGCACATATCCGAAGATGCATCCAGTCCTGTGGAGATGGAGTTTTGCAGAGACGCGGCGTGCGGAGATAGAGAATGGAGGGGGCACCCTGTCGATTGCCTCGCGCTTGAGAAACTGAACTATTCGCGTCTGCTCCTTCCGTCTTCAGCGAAAGGTCCTTCCCATGACTCTCTTTGACGGTACCCTTGACCGACAATCCATCAACCCGTACGTTTATGAGAGACTTGAGACATGCAGCTCTACCTGTCTTGATGTATGTCCTCGCTGACGATCCTTTGTCTTCATACTGTTACCCTATCCGCATCGTCACGTTCCTCTGCAACCCGTCGATACGTTATCTCAATCGTGTCGGTCTTGTCCCCGGTGCGCACGGTCACTCGTCCCTTCCGGACCTCAGTCACAAGCAAGCGTTCGAGAAGCTAGTCTCGGGCATGTACCTGGGAGAAATCGTCCGAAACATCCTCCTCTACTTCATCGATCTCTCCCTACTCTTCTCTGGATACTCTTCCACTGTCCTCAACACCCACTACGGTCTCGACACAGCCGTCATGTCCGCCATCGAAGCCGCTGCTGATAAGACAACCGACTCCGACCCCAAATCGTCCTCGTCTCCTTCATCATCCTCATCATCACCATCATCAGAAGCCATCAAGGCGATTATCATCAAGGAACTCGCCGTCGACGAAAAATACATCACGGAGAATGATATCGAAATCGTCAAGTGGGCAGTCCAAGCCGTCGGGACTAGAGCTGCTAGCATGAGCGCTTGTGCTATCGCTACCGTTATCAGCCATACCCAGGGGGAGACCAACAAAGAGAAGACGGATATCATCGATGTTGGAATCGATGGATCGTGAGTGGTCTTAGCCCTTTACCGTCTTCTGGAACGTCTCAATTGACTGACGCGCGAGTGAACATCACTTAGAATGGCCGAGCTTTACCCTCACTTCAAGGAACGTCTGAATGAAACCCTTGTCGTACTTCTTGGCGAGGAACTTACCAAGCGAGTTAGGATCGGTTTGGCCAAGGATGGTTCAGGCGTTGGAGGTTGGTCTTTCTTTCTTGTTTTCCTCGTACTCTTCAATGATCGCCTTGTCCCATGCGGCAAAGAAGGACGGATCTGACACCATACTACCTTTCCTTTCTCTGCTTCTCTCTCCTCTCGTACATACATCAGCCGCTCTCGCTGCTCTTCAGGCTAAGAAGGATCTCGACGCTATCAAGTCTAAGAAGTAGTTTGTCGCACCTCTCCCGAACGTCTTCTTCATCTTCACAAACTGGGTTCATGCGCATGAGGGCTATTCTCTTGTTTGTTTTCTTCTGCCTTTGCTTCCTTGTCGAACTGTGCATCAAACAACCCCCCCCCCCCCCCCCCCCCCCCCCCCCCCCCCCCCCCCCCCCCCCCCCCCCCCCCCCCCCCCCCCCCCCCCCCCACCACCACCACCACCACCACCACTTTTCTCTCTCTCTCTGCTCTTCGTTCCCATCTTACTGAGTAATTTAGATTGGGCCTTTTGTTGAGAACGTTTCTTTCCACTTTTCCCCTGTTTGAACGAGTCGTGAAATCGAGATCTTTTTTTTTACCACCAGCTTGACCTAGTGCCGATGAGAGATCGTTGTGACAAAAACCCAAAAAGAAAGAGGGAAGAAGTAGAAGGAAGAAAAGGAAGCAAAGGAGAAAGGAAAAGAACGTGATGTGAGGGCCAGAGTTGGCCGGTCAAAGAGACAGAAAGTGAGAGGTGAAGCATGTCTGAAACCCTCAAGATAGAGAGGAGAGAGATGATATAGAGAGATGTACAGATTGGTTTAAAGGATTCGTATCAAGAACAAAACGACAACGGGACAGAGTGAGATCCAAGAGATAACGAAGAGATGGAGAGAAAGAGAGAGGGATATATAGGGTTTTTGTATGTGAAGAGTGTAGCAAGGAAAGAAAAAGGAGGAAGAAAAAGAAGCAGAAGAAACCTACCCCCTTTTCAATAGATCATATCAAGCATTGTGAGTGGTGGTGAGGTCAATCTTTGAAGAATCCGTCCTGTCATCCCAGTCGTTGTCGTACTTGTCGATGGACTAGATGAATCAAAAAAAAAAATAGAATAAAAACGGATGGATGAGTGTGGTCAGAACAGAGCAGAAAAAAAAGAAGAAGAAAAAAAGAAAAAAGAAAACAGAACGTGAGTGAGGAAAAGAAACCAAATCGAGATGTAGAACGAGAAAGGAGTCGCGCGAGAGAAAGATAGACGTACTCGTGAATCGACGTTGTGGCTGTCTAGGACGGGAGAGGCAGCGAGGTATTTGGATGGCTTCGAGTATGGAACGCTCTAGAAAAATTGAAGGGGAGACCGGTGGGGGAAGGGGGGGGGGGGGGGGGGGGGGGGGGGGGGAGTAACCACAGAGTCAGTTTCCCTTTCTCTCTATCCACAGAGTCAGTTTCCCTTTCTCTCTATCCACAGAGTCAGTTTCCCTTTCTCTCTATCCACAGAAATCGAACAGAAAAGCTATGGAAGGGATCACAAAAGAAACCCCCCCAAAAAACTCACGATACCAAGTTCGAGTTCGTCATCCCTTTCGACGTGAGTGTTGACTTCCCTTTTGATGGAGATGCCACCATGGTTCTTACTCGCGGTCCCAGCGTTGGTTCCTCCAGATCGGGATCGATAGTCCGTCGTCCCCTCGATGTCTTGATCGGATTTTCGAGCGTTGAGGTTGTAGAGCATGGTGATAGCTTTTTTTCGGTAGAAGGATTTAAACGAGAACACAAAAAGAGAGAAAGATGTATCGTTTGAGGAAGGTTAGATAGGAATCACAAAGGAAGAAAGAAGAAGGAAAGAGCAAGAAGGGAAGAAGGAAGTGAAAAGAAGAGGTGAGTCGAGCGTTCCCAGATTGGATCCTAACCAAGAAGAGGAGGAGGAAGACTTACAATAAACTCGACCGAGAATCATACCAAACATGACGCAGATATTAGCGGTCGGTCGAGCCTCTGAAAGCACATGAACCAAAATACAGAGATGGATGGATAGAAGAGGCAAGCAGTGACAGGTATATGATGGGGGGGAGGGGGGGATGTTAGTCTCAGCATCACTCAGCCAGACCCACGATCAGACATAGACTTTCTTCCTAAACTTACCGTACGTGATGAAGGCGAGCAAAGCGATGAGGGCAGTCGCGGATCCGGTCTGGGGATCAGAAGACAAAGAGGAAAATGAAAGTCGCGTCAGTCTTGAGATCTGAAGAAAAGAAGGAGAAGAAGAAGAAAGGGCAGAGTAGGACGAGAAAATCATCTTACCTTGATAGCCGAACCGGAGAGACGAGAGATGAGTGATCCAGTGTCGGAGTAGTTAGTCTTGACGCTAGAGTGATAGATTGTCATCGGATTTTAGCAGCATAACGGAATGACAACTTTGGGCGAGGTTCTGTTTTTATGTTTCGAAACGGAAGATATGTACGAACTGTTGAAGGTGGAGAACAAGGACGACGGCAATGAGGATATCAACCGCAGCCGATGAGACCAACCAGAGGGTGACGAAAGTGTTGAGTCCAGCTCGATCGGCGAGCGTCTTGAACGTAGAGAGAGAGATAGCCGATCCAAATGCCCCAGCGAGAGCAGTGGCGATAGCACAGAAAAAGAAGATGACGTATCCGATTTGTTTGGTGAGTCTGAAGATACGGAGAGTGAGGAAGGATTGACAGATAGCTCCGGATACTAAAGGAGGAGAGAAGAGTTTACACGAAGAGGGGTTAAAGGAGTAAGGCGAATTCATATGTCAGAAACAGATTAAAGCAAGGCAAACCCCTAACCGTTACGATGCGACCACAAGGCGAGCGATAGACTCACTCTGCGTCAGAATAACGTAGGAAGGAATGGGCCTATGTGTGTATGAGTGTGTGTTTGGAATGGAAAGAACGAAAGCGATAAGAATGATCGTCAGCTCATATATTTGAATTCGACGGGGAATGTGGTCACCCGAGAAAGGAGAGAAAGGCGAAGCTAGAAAGTTGACTCACCAAGGTTGACTCTGAGCATAAGTGGCATCTCCCCAGTTGGAGATGCAGTAAAGATACACAGCCGCGGAAACGGAAGCGATGCATCTAACATGTTGAGGAAGGAGGTGAGGGGGAAAAGAGAGAAACACAAAGTCAAGGTTCGGGTTTTGATCGATTGCAACTTTATCTTCTGAAGAGGATCGAACTCACGCTGTATCAGCTGCGAGGGCGATGGTGACGAAGGTTCGATTGATGATGGTATCTTTTCGACCGAAACGAGAAAAGTACTTGATGATCTCGTACATCTCGACGGCGAAGATAGCCCAGTTGACCCAGCTGCTGACGAGCAACGCTCCAAGGGAGAGATCGTACCGAATGGTGGGGAGGGACATGGAGAGGATGAGAAGGACGAAGGTGAAAAGGAAGTAGAGGTTCGAAAGGAAGGTGAGCGACTTTAGAGGGCGTCGAGAGCGGAAGGAGGAAGAGTAGAGTGGGTGAGAGAAAGGCAGGAGTGGCAGTGAAGGAGGAAGGAGAGACTCTAAAATGAACTCGGTTTTTCATCAGTGGACTGGGGAAGATGATTGTACAATTGAAGGCATCTAGATTGCAGTGGGAAAGGGGGGACCGAGCCCTGAAAGGGATGCTCGATCAGTGTAATTCACGATTGGAATCAGTCAATGGGATTCGTCAGAATCTGAATTTCGAGTCGGTATCTAAGTCAAGACTCAAAGGTCAGGGTCTGGCCGGGATCCGGAAAGAGGGAGGTCCAAGTTGAAGGGAGAACAACCTCGAGCTTCCGTCGAGATTCGCAGGCACGATTTCACGATTCTTCTTTGCTGGACAGTCATGTTACATTCGATGGTAGCAAGCAAGGAGGAGATACAGTTATAGACAGGTGTCACACCAAGAGAAGAGACGAGAGAAACGAGTGGCAGACGAAAAAAAGAAAAGCGGGAGCACTTGACGTCCTAGCTGGGAGCATCGAAGAACCGTGCACGCGCGACTCAGGATATTCGATGAAATCTTCATCAGGACATGGCAAGAAGGGAAGAGGGATGATAAAGCAAGTACAAGGACGATGACACAAAATTCGACGAGCTAAAAAGAAGAACGAAAGACGACTTGAAGAAGACGACTTGAAGATAGATGGGCACAGGCGAATCAACGAGAGAAGAACGTGCAATACTCTAGGCCTCGTCGGCTAGCATCTGATCGGGCAAAGCGAGAAGGGAGTCGATTTCCTCTAATGAGAGTTGCCTTGGATCTGTGATTGCTCTGTGAATTGGGTGTGAGCAAGAGGGTGATCGGCGGTTCGTCATCGAGGACTTGACGGATGTTGAGGTGGATGATCTAGAGTCGATGGATGATTGGGAAGAAAGTACCAGAGGTCGAAGCTGATTGGTGGGTGGTTGGGTGGAAATCGGTACGAACGACTTGGAAGAAGAGAGGAAGTTTGAGTTCAAACCACCCCGGCATAATCGAGTGGTTCTCGGCGTGACCAGGCTTCGTCGAATGGGTGGTGAAGAGACTTTAGGAATTGGAACAGTGAGGTCGTAGACGATCGACTTGGTAGGATCGGTAGAACAGAGTAAAGGCCGAAGTGCCGGCGGACGGCTAAGAGTCGACGCGGATGAAGGATAGGTCGAATCTCGCGATGATCCGTCGGGCTTACGAGAATCGCCGACCGAGCAAGAAGGGATAGGGAGCTTCAGATCGGGAGGTGTGGTTGGAGGAGTGAGCAAGTTTGGAAGTGCTGGAAGGGGAATCGTAGGAGGAGGACCTCGAGATGTAAGGGGATATTGAGAACGTGAGGATCGAGTAGCGATAGCTCTTTCGATTGAGTCGCCTGCAGGAGGAAATGCTAAAGACACGAGGTATGTCAGATGTTTTGTTCTCCGGGTTCCATAAAGGGAACGCTTAACATACGAGCTGATCTACTTGGCTTAGGCGCCTGACTCTGCACAGCCGATCCTTGCCTCTTTCTCTCTTCCTTCTGTTTGACTGCCTCCTGCTGAACAGTCAACTTGACCTGGGCCATCTCAGCTTCCTTCCTCGATCGCTTTGCAGCCATGAGAGCCCGAATCGCTGCGACGCTTGCCTCGGCTTGCTCCATCCTCTGTACGCTCTCCTCGTTGACTTTCGCGTCAGCCTTAGGACGCGTCTTTGATGCCTTTTTAGATTTCCTGGGTTTGGATGGGAAAGAGATCTCGAGCGACTGAGGAGAGGGGGCAATGGATTTGGTGGCTACATCGGGGAGGATGGCTGAAGTGGATGAAGATGTCTCGAGTTGAGATTCGCTCTCGATGATGGGGGTAGGTGCGATGATGACGGTCACAGGAGGTACCGGAGCAGCCGGAACGTTCTCCTGCGGAAGGGGAGGGTGCCTAGAAGAAGCAACCATCGTCTCGTCGAGAGAGGCCAGCCTGGTTTGCAATTCTTGTAAAATCTTGGCGATGGCCTCTACACGATCATCGGTGGCAGGTCCATCGAGGAGTTCGAGCGCCTTTTCGGTCTATGGTATAATTCGAGGTAAAAGAAGGGAAGGGATCCTACGAAATCAGATACAGCATGATGACAACGGGGATGCGTTTAGTGATGATTTGAAGCGTACAGCATATTGTGTCGCGTCAAAGCGCGCCAATTCAGTAGGAGTCCAGCGAGAAGTGATACGAGGAAGGGTAGCAGGTGGGCAGAGAGTAGGGGTGGAGAGGGGAACATCCTGTACGGAGACCTTGAGACGTAGCGGGAAGAAGGAAGACAAATCCGACATGGTCAACCCTGAACGTCGCGAATGACATGATACGCAGTTTTCTCACCTCGTCAGAATTAGGTGTCTTATCAGTGGGCTTTGCAGTCTTCGAGACGGCGAAGATCTTGGAGAAGAATCCTCCCGCCTGCTTCGATTTTCTGATTTCTCCACCTGACGAAGGGCATGGTTGACGCAACATGTTGGATTGTTAGATTGTGCTTGAGGAGGACCAGGTGGGGATGTTAGCAGATTCAGTGCGCAAGCTGAACGAGAGGATGGTGCAGAAGGCTCAAGCCCGAGTTGAGCGGGAAAAAGCAGGATGGATGTTGTGGTACGAAGAAGACGGGCCCGAGCTGTTGACCTTAGTCTAGACGCCACCAGACTGTGTATTGACACTAAGGAAGAGGGGAAGACGATTATAGGGGGAAACGGTTAGGAGAACGTTGGAGAAGCTGGTCCAGATTGAAATTCTTGAGGGGGAAGAGAATTTTTCTACGACGCATGCTAGAAGAAAGAAAAGATAGGAGATGGAGAGGCGAGCTGACAGGAGAAGATATCTGTGCCTCGAACTAGCCGAACCACGTTAGTAGGAAATGACCGGACGAAGCGGGGGACATTCATCCTATGAGGTCGATCGAATGGCGAAATGGCAAACATGGCTAAAGGTGATGTATGTGAGAGGAGAGAGAAGCACATGATCTAGTTGAACAACAAAATGAACGGAATGCAGGATGCGAGACGGAACGATGATATCTAAACCCAGACCACTCCCTTAGACTGCCTTGAGCTTCCTCTTGGTACCTTTTGAATGCGCGCCAACTCCTCTGCCCTCGTATCGAGCTCGCGCCTCCTTGATCTAGAAGAGCGACGAGAAGGAAAGGAAGAAGAAGCAGAAAAAGATTCAAGTTCAGCCAGGTTATGTCGAGCTCAAGAAGATGACACGCGATTCCACGTGCCTCCAAGTGGACATCGACTTACGGTCTTGTAGATAGCTCCTCCTCGACCCTTTCCGCCACCCAATCGGTGTCTCGGCTTCTCTTCTCCCTTGGCAAAGATGATGACCCTTCCTCCCGCTCCCGCACGACCAGCTCGACCAGCTCGATGAATGAAGTCGATAGCGTTCTTGGGTTCGTCAGTGATGATTACCGTCTTGACTCGAGGCGAAAAGTCAAGACCTCTCGAGAGGAGACCAGTGGTAACGAGGACTCGAGGACCAGGTGGAGGTTTCTTGTACTCGACAGGTGGAAGAGCAGGCTGTTCATCCTCGTTCGATTCCTCCGCTTCCTCATTCTCTCGGTTCCGACGAGGTCGAGCGATGGATTGGATCTTGGGGACGGTAAGGAAGGGTGCGATGGCTTGAGAGTGACCTCGACCTCGGATCTTGGACTCGCCGGTCAGACAAACGCTTGGGACGTTATATTCCTGGAGGTATCGACCAAAGTCTTCCGCCTTGGGGTTCTTGTTGATGAAGACGATGACTTGAGAATCCTCGTGACCGTTTCGAGCGTCTTCGACAAAGGCTCGCCGGATCTCGAGTAGGATATCAGCTCGCCAGTTTCCACCTGACCATCCGACCTTGCCGATAGAGAGTGTCGAGGGTAGACGATGAAGATTGGGGGTAATGAGTCGAGTCATATCAGGGTAGTTATGGGCGATAAAGTTGGATAGAGAGTCGGGAATAGTGGCAGTGGCGAGGATGAGACGTGGAGCTGGTTTGGATTTGAGGATAGGATCGATGAGTGGAAGAGTCTCATTGAGGAACTCGACGTCTGGGAGGAATTAATGCCGGAACATGACAAGCTCGTCAGTTCTTTCAAATCCAGAAAGGACAAAGCAAGAGAAGAGCGCGCCAGCCTCACTAAGAACGATATCTGCTTCGTCGATTACCAACCACTCCAACCGATCTAACCTAAGGTGCTCCTTCTTTGCAAACTTTTTGGGCTGACTCGAGATCGGCATATCTGGCTTCTCCTCATCCTCGGCTGGCAATCCCTTGGCCAACCGATCGGCTATCCTCTTGGCCTGGTCTACCTCCTGCTTCTCCTCGTAGTTTTCCGCCCAAGTCAGGTTTGGATTTGGCGTCCAAATGTCTTCCGTCTCGACTCCCCTTCGTCTAGCATCCTGCGCTGTTTCTCGATGCTTTCTTTGTATCGCCTTTTGATCGCTGATGAATTGCTTGAGTTTCTCTTCCTGATTTTTCGTCCGTCTCTCCTCCATGATCTCATCTCGTCGACCTTCCAACGCCATCATCTCTCGCACACGAGAAACAGTTCCGATCACAACATCCGTCTCCTTGTCAAACACCATAACGCCCGAGTTGAAACCCGAACCAGGGCCGGAAGAGAGGCAGGCGACCCGAAGTCGAGCGTGGTGGGTCATAATTTTGAAGGTGGCGGCGATCTGTCTGGCGAGTTCGTGAGTAGGAGCGAGGATGAGGGCTCGAGGGCGAAGTCGAGGGGTCGATGAATCAGCAGGTGCAGATGGATCATAAACCTCTCCTGCAGCTACTCGACGCTCCTCAGCAGCTTTGAGAGCTTCGATGACGGGGAGGACATAGGCAAGAGTCTTTCCTGATCCAGTCTCGGCTGCCAGTAGCGTCTTGCTTCCAGGCCTCATGCAACGAGGAGTCGTATCGGGTTGTTCTTCGGAACGAGTGCGCAAGGGTTGAGAGGTCGTAGGGCTGATGGGAGGCGCAGGGAAGAAGTTGCCGAGGGCGAGTCGTTGAATAGGAGTAGGTCGAAGCTGTTTGCCCAATGGGTTATGAAGGTACTCGTTCAGTGAGATTAGGAGACCCGGTCGAAGAGGGGGAGATGTGAAAGTCTGAGGAAGATGAGTGAGAGTTGGATGACTGGTGAAGTGGGATGCAATGGGCGGTCGGCGCTGTAAAGGTTCAGGCTTGAACGTGAAGTTCTTGAGTTCCTCCTTTTTGAGCTCCTTCTTTGTCTTCGTGGGTTGGTTGTTCGCCAGCTGGTTCTGGGACGGGTGATGAATCGCTTTTGGGGCAGGTCGACGAGGCGGGGTAGCAATTGGACTTGAAGCACCGACGATGAGAGCGTTCTTTCGAGCTGTCGGAAGCTTTGACTGAATCGGTAAGGGAGATCTAGGATCTATTCGATTGGCTTTAGCACTCTTCGGGCCATAGCGAGGAAGTAGGTCGGGATGGACGTTCTTGCTGCTGGTCACCTCTGTGGCGAGACGATGCCTCGCCGGTAGTTTTCGGTCTGGCAGAAAACAAATGCAATTGGATATCCTGTTAGCTCAAGGATGTGCTTCTGTACCACACATTGAACTTGAGGCAAAGTATTGACAGCCAAGTCTCACGTTTCGAGTCCTGATAACCCTTCATCCCGAGCATAACGCCGTGCTGATTCGTTCGCTTGAACCTTCCTGCATCAACCGGACTTGAATGAAGGCACCTGAATGGCGGTATCGGTCGACTGGACGTCGCCGAATAGCGAATTAAGGAGAGCATGGGGCGGGGAAGACAGTCGTTAAGTGGAGGATGGAGGCGAACTCCAAGATTCAGCTTCGGAATTCTATTTCCCCTTTATTGTCCGAGTTTTTCGAAGTCGATGGAAAGCTCGAACATCAAGTGTCCTGAGCGCATTGGCCCGATCTCATCTGTACTGGCGGCAGGGCCTGTTCGCTGTCTATCTTGTGACCATCTATGTTGCTCATTGTCCAAGCTCACTTCCCTGTCCATTCCGCCTTCTCGACTCTGATATTTCCTGCAGATTGCTTGTCCTGGTCGCCAGTAACCATTCCGATCGCTCTAGGTTGAGGATGTGTGGGTAATATTCAGTATCGCATATCAGCTCACATATACAGCAACCGAATAGAAGCTCTCAAGGAACACTCACGATTGCAGCTTGCCTGCGACGGTCTCATGCGACATGTTTGGGAGCTGAGCACAGCCGAGCCAAGGAATCAGTGACATGTTTGCTTGCATCTACATTCTGCGAATACTAAATTTGAGGAAGCTAGCCGCTTACAGTCTGATCCGCGGCAGCCTCTTTGAGCGTGGCCTTTTCTGCATTGATGTTGCCCGTATTCATGATCTCAGAGTTCCCTGTCATCATTCCCCATGCGCTAAGATCCCACTACGGCATGAGATTTCTAGATTTGTGTATCGAACCAAGGAGCGAAAGAACCGACCTACCTTTGACCTTTACCGACGAGCTTGTCGACCTGAGCAGCTCCTTTGATCTTGTCGAGGTCACTTCGAGCTGATTCCTGGATTTCCTTACCAGAGTCGGTCCATGTCTGGGCACCTGTAGCTCCCCCTATCGTCTATGGGAGGGGGGGGGGGACGAGTAGGCGTCAAAGATGGACAGTGCATGAAGGCAACAGATTGCCGAGAAGCGAACCTCGTAGAGGGCACCCTGGGCGGATTTCAATTGAGCGTTAAGCTGCGAGGGAACCTGATTTGAGGTCGATGTTGACGAGGACATGTAGTAATGATGATGGTGATGACAGTGATGGACGGAAGACTCGAGGGTGGATTGTTTCGTGATTCAAGAGGGCCATGACGTATTTAGGAGGCCAGTGTTTTCTCGATTTTAGTCCATTGATATTGGTAAGCCAGATCGTCTCCTTCCCCGCAAGACATTAGAACCTCGCCCATCTTCCAAACCACTCAATCGTAGCCTCAAACCCTTTCACCTCTGCCTCAACTCCGTCGAGCGCGTGGCCTTCACCTGGGAACGCCAGACATTCGACTTCGAATCCTCGGCCATTGCCTCCAGTCGCATCTTGCGATTTCAGCCAATTCGAACGGCCTTTCAGAGTGTGATACCAAGCCTACAGACGAGGGAGCGGATGAAAGAGCTGAGTCTAGGCATTTCTACTAACGTAGCATTGATCATTTGGTGGAGGGAAGCCTACCTTGGTTTGAGGAGGAGGGACTCTGCGATCCTCCATACCCATCAAGAGAAGGGTATGGCTTTGGACTTTGTCTACTCGATTAATGGGGCTCCTTGATTGGAGGTAGGCGTGTTGCTCATCGGTAGGGATGTTCGAAGGTCTTGGATCGGAGGCGAGAAGAGAGTAAGGCAGGCCGCATTCGGTAAAAACCCAATCCGGGATCTGCATTATCCGAAGAATTTGGTCGTACTTGAGCTCTCCAGTTTACAATCCGAAAAGATGAATGGCATAAACTCACATCCGTTACAGCAGCATTGGCACTCAGGTCAATGACGGGATTTCTCAGGATGGCGGCTGTGATGCCTGGAACTCTGGATTGAAGATGAGCTGTGAGAAAACTGGAAGGTACTCGAGTCACGAGATGGGAGTCTAGTCAGAGATTGAGATGGTTCTTTTCTTGCGGATAGAGCAGACTTACCCTCCATGGCTCCCTCCCATCACGAATCTGAAGAAGACGTGTTACATGTGGTATAATGAGTAGATGCTATTGCCTAAGGGAGACGATTGTTGACATACATCTTCCCTTCCCATTTGCCGCGCCAACCAAGTTTCTCCCAGGCGTCCATCCACCTCTCGATTACCTCGACACACTCTGCAACATCTAGCTCGCCGCAATTTCCCTTCTGAGCAAGTCTTTCGACCGCTGCCTGACCAAACCCTAGTGACCCTGTATAGTTGATCAAACCGAGGGTGTAGCCCGCCGCAGCCAAAGCCAGTGTCGAGGGCACAAAGGACTGAACAGTCGTGTTGTGAGGACCACCATGAGGCGAAAGGATGAATGGGGGAGGTTCGGGTGTTGACTGATAGGTACTTGAGGGCTCTCGAGTGGACGTCGAGTAGGATTGAAGCGTCTTGGGGAGCGGCTGATTGGAAAGGAAGATAGTAGAGGAAGAGGTTGGATTAAGAAGGGAAGGTATCACAACATGCTGAACTCGGTGAGTGTAGCGTTGGGCTAAGTGAAATCGAATGAGGCATGGGAATCAACGCAGAGTAAGTAGGACTACCTAGTAACGATGAGCAGAAGATCGAAAGAAAATGTGATAGGCGGACCTTCGTTGCTCAATCTTGACGGCTCGACGAGCAAGCTCTCTTTCTTCGCATCATCATCTCCAGCGACGACCTCGTGTACCTCGATCGAAGGACTCCCGCCTTCCATCTTGCTCCAAGCGATCGCTACGCTCCCCTTCCCGTCCGTCCCCAACACAACACCGGACTCCGTGCGATAACCATAGTGCCTCGTTGGCAATCGGGGAAAGTCGCCATCTTGAACACCAACAGAATACACGAATGTTCGGGATCGATTGATGGAGCTAAAGACGACCGCGATGGATCCGGAAGACGTGATGAAGAAAGGTGAGGTAGGTAGCTGCGAGATGTAGAGGCCTGGGAAGGAGGCTGGCTCGGCTTTGGATGGCTGACCATCGTCGGAGGTGCTTGGATCCCACACGGCCTCGATGATGACTTGATCGATGACAGGAGACAAGAGGGTCGATGCGGAGATGGGCTCTGTTGTAAGAAGTTGTCGATGGAGCGTGGCGCAGGATGCGTGTGGTCCGCCAAGGGCATTGGAAAGATACACTAGAACTGCTTCTCCTTTTCCGCTGTATACTCTGGGGCTTCTGGCGCTCCGGTCGATTGGACTGAGTCTTTGAAGGCCCTCTCGTCCCACGCCTTCTCCCTTCAGCGCGGCGTTCAGGTCTACTCTCCATACGGAGGCCCTCCTATTTTGACAGTAGACGATGCCCAACCTTCTTCCGTCCTCCATTGTATCATACCCTGTAGCTACGATGCCTTCTTTTCCGTTAATCGAGAAGAACTGACCCTGACCAAACGATGTTTCGGCATCGAGCGAACGAGCGATGATGGGTCTGATGGATGACTTCGACTTCGACCCGTCGTCGTCGTATGAGAAGAGAAAGATTGTCGGAAAAACGAGAGACCTATTGAGCTCTCCCCATGTAGGGACGAATCCATGGGTGTCGAAAGGTGAGGAAGAGTCAGAAGGAGTAGGAGAGAGCCGATGGGCTGAAAAAAGGAGAGAACCAGAGTGCATCGAGAAAGACGGAGGGCCCCAGGTTTCTGTCCGGTTGAACAACAACATAGATACAATCAGTCTGGGCAAGTTCATCAACGTTGGGTATCTGGGAAGAAAAAGGATCATCACCATCTTCGAGGAATTCGCCAACTTCTTTTGTTACATCAGCCTCAGCGAGCCTCCATCCTTGTACGATATCCCAGACCTCGACGATCCTCTTATCGCCGACGACCTTGAGCAAACCCTTGCGCCGACCATCTGATGAGAAGAACTCAATCGTCTTTGGAGGAAGTTCAACTGAAGGGAAGAGATGGCTTGATGAGGCCGAGCGAAGAGGAATTGTTTTGGTCTGTTTGATCTTGGAGGAGAGCAGGTGACTTGTTGTGCTGATACGAAGGTTAAGGGCTAGTGGATTGAAGAGGGATGAGAACGGATGAGATTTGGATGCGATCGAGGCGGGGGACGATTGGCGTACCATCCGACCCAAGGAAGGTCCCGCTGCTATAGACAGGGAGTTCGGCGAGTTGCTTGTAGAGATGTAAGGTGTTGAGCTGCATGTTGCTTTGAGTGAAACGTGGGGTAGATCCTCCTCCCATGGTGCCAGGAGACAAGACGGAAACTGTTTCACGTTGGACCTCTTTCGTATCGCCGGAGAAGGCCGAACCGGGAAGTTTTCCTTTTTTTTCTTTTCTTTTTTTCTTCTTCTCTTTCTTGCTTCCAATGTTCTCTTTCTTGCTTCCGATGTTCTCCTTTGAGCTTCACCGCCAACCATATCGATTGCCTCCCAACCCTCGGATCATTCCACAAAGACGGCAGATTTGACCAACAATCGAACCTAACCACCACCTGCTCCGATCCATCGACCTCTCGCATCGGCTCCTGACTCATCGAGCATCTAGTCCCACTAGACATCTATAAGGCAGACTTTTTCGTCATCATCGTCCACGACTCCTTTGTCCTCAGATGATGTTTGTTGACAATCCAGATTTCGACTCAGTCAGTCCCGCTTTCCTCCCTTTAGCGCTCCCTTAATTTCCCAATTAGGGGTAGACAGAAGGCTTTGGTTCTCTCTCTCCTTCTGTCTCCCCCCGAGAGAAGCACCAAGACGTCGACCTTAACCCATATAATCGCCAATCATCTTACTCCAACCAATCCTACGAGTCTCAATCATGCTCCCCTGCGATACTTCAAAGATAATTTCCCCTACGTTCGATGACATGTACGATTCTCATGCCACTCCTCGTCAGCTGGATTATGTTTATGATGCGCCACCTCGTCAAGTAGCGCGTCGATCTCGAACAAAGTCGACAAAGCAACAGGACCATCAAGTCTCACCTCTCGAATCAGCCATCCAGACGACGTTTACCTTCGATACAATCAACCCTTTCGATCAAAAGACTCGAACTCATCCAGACTCATCTTCGTGTCATGCTATTTCTCCTACCACGAGAACGTCTCGGCCTCCTTTTCAGCATTCGAGCACCGCACCTCAGCGTAGAACAACTCCTTCTCTGCGAGAACTGCCCCACGTTCCTCGTCCAACACTTCTTCATTCCGAGTCAGCTCCTCATGCTCAACATCATCAGCGACAACATCAATCCCTCTCATCTGGACCACCACCTTCTCGAGCACCCGTAAAGATCGATCGAACCGCCTCTGGATTCTTCCGACCTAGCCCTTCTTCGGTTTCTTCGAACGATGCCGATCAGAGTCGATCGTCTGTTTCCTCTTCAGAGGAAGGAGATTCCAGCTTTGATCGTTCTCTTCTTACACCTGGTTCGACTCCCGTCAAGACCTCTTTCCATCTGCCCTCGTCGACCTCGCACCATCGATCCCAAAGTGACTACTCTCATCAGCAATCGGACCGCCACCAACTTAAACCATCTTTGTTCAAGCCGGACTCCACCTATGGTGATCCTCCTTCTGGTGGGATTCTACCCTCCGGATCATCAGGTCTGATTTACCTCTCGGAAAAGCAACCATTGGATCCTTTCCTCCTCTCCTTCACGGATGGAATCGTCGTCGGATGTATGATGAACAAAGATGGTGTCGTGCTCTCGTTCCGGGAAGGAAGCTGGGTCGCCGATAGACTAGTCGCTAAGGTTATCAAAGGTAGAGGCGGATTCCTTCAACCCAAAGGACTCAAGGTCAAACTGAAGCGTCGTCCTGGACAGAAGTGGTCATATTTCTGGTGAGTGTCTTTTCTCTGGTGATGTTGCATTGAGAGAATAAATCTCCTCTCAAGCTGATCGTACATCTGGCCGTGACACAGATGAGATGACTCGTTCATCCTGGACGAACCATACTCGTCATTGTTGCTGTTGTTGTTTCACCTTCCCTTATGTTCTCTTATCTTCTCGGCCATGTTCACATTCCTATTCCATGCCCTATCCAGACTCACGCTTTCTTCCGGTCCTCGTATCGTCGTTCGGCAAAGTTTGAACTTTTGATCGGCCACGGCCAACTGACAACTGGCCGCGGAGATAGGAGGAGTCCGGTCCGAAGTTTCGCTATGATCTTCTCCCTTTCAATCCTTTCCCATTTACCATCATCTCTGCCAACCCCACTTACCTCCTTTCTCCCATCTGTTGGACCCTACAACATCATCCTATGAGCACTCACAGCAATAACTTGACACCTCGTGAGAGATTCAATGCTCTCCCACGTTGTCAATTCCTCTTCCCCAACCCTAGTCCCATCCACAAGCTCGAGAGGTTGACCACTCGACTCGGAGGAGCTATCATCTATGCGAAACGAGAGGATGTCAACAGTCCTCTCGCTGGTGGTGGAAACAAAGTTCGAAAGTGAGCGTTTGGTTCATGTCTTGTCGTTTAAGCAGTCCCTTCGGCTGCTTTCTCGGTCTCCCTTTCTCTCCGTTGCGTTTTTGGTTTAGCGTTACAGTCTCCAGAGTTTATCCTCGAAGGATCGAGAGCTGTGGACATGTATGGCCCAAGAAAATCCTGACGATTCCTCAAACTCCACCTTTACAGACTCGAATATCTCGTAGCCGATGCGCTCGAGCAAGGAGCTGACACCCTCGTCTCAATCGGTGGTATTCAAAGCAGTGAGCAAATATATTTCCCTCCTTTCCAAGAGAAACAAACAAAGAAACGAACGCTCACATGGGATGGGCGTCTCTCTCTCTCTCTCTCGATCACCCTTCAAGATCATACGAGAGCAGTGACTGCTACTGCGGTGGCGAGTGGCTTGAAAGCCGTGACTGTACAAGAAGATTGGGTCCCGCTCGATGGATACCCTGGTACTATTGAGGTGACCAACGATGAAAAAGCAGTTTATGCCAAATTGGGCAATATTCAGGTTGGGATTTTTCTGTCATTTCTTTCCGATCTCCTTCCACCTTGCATTGACGCTGGAAACCAAAACTCTCTTTGATGCATCTCATGTTCTCTCTCTCTGTAGCTATCTAGATTGATGGGGGGAGACGTTCGACTGATTCCAGCTGGTTTTGGTATCGAGAACAAACCATCCCTAGCTGAAGCCGTTGAAAGCGTTCGAGTTGCTGGCGGAAAGGTAAGCGATAGGAAAAGACAAGGATTAACCCCCCCCTACCTTGCCTATTTAACCTTTTTTTTCTTCTTCTGACCTTCCTTTGATGGACTTGTCTTAACATCAATTCGTTCTTTCCAACCCTCCCATTTGCCCCCTTTCCTTCTTCCTTGCCTTTCCTCTCTCCCTCCCTCTATCTTGTTCCTCTCTCTCATGCTTTCATTCTTTGCAGCCCTACGCCATCCCAGCCGGAGCTTCCCTCCATCCCTTAGGCGGTTGTGGTCTCTTGGCATCTTTCCTCGAGATCGAAGATCAAGAACGTGCACTCTCTACATTCTTTTCAACAATCATCGTTTGTTCCGTCACTGGATCCAGTCAAGCTGGGTAAGTTTTTTCTTTTCTTTTCTTTTTTTCCTCTTCTCTTTCTTTTCTTTCCCTCAAACCCATCGTTGTGATGTTGAGACTCCTCCCTCCCTTACACCGTCTGTCCATTAAAACAGATTGGTCGTCGGAGCTGCACTCGAAAAGTTCGAAGGAAAGCGATCGAGGAAGATCATCGGTATCGACGCTTCGGGTAAACCAGAAAAAACTTGGCATCGTAGGTTTTTTTTTTTTTTTTTTTCTCCTCGTCCTCCTTCTTGGTCTTGATCAGGATTTTCTTATATCTGATCGTCAGTATCTACTCTACGTTGAATTGTTTGTTTTATTAGAGGTGATGGAGATTGCTCAATCGACGGCAACCCTCTTGGGACTTCCGCCAATTCAGGATTCAGAAGTCGTCAGTACATGTTTCCAGAAGTTTTCTTTTCTTTTCTTTTCTTTTCTTGTCAAGAAGAAAAGCAGAGTAAACCAAGACAGACCACATATCTTCATTTCTGATTGTCTCTTCC
>BCKM01000009.1:273481-371717 GCA_039545415.1 Udeniomyces megalosporus | reverse complement strand
CCCCCCCCCCCCCCCCCCCTCCCTCCCTCCCTCCCTCCCTCCCTCCCTACTATCCTCTCAGTCTTCCCTTCCTTACCTTTCCTACTCTCACTGATCGCTCGTCCACCAATTCTTCTTTCTCCTTTTTACGCAGTACGGATCCAGTTTATGAAGGTAAATCTCTCGCTGGTCTCATCTCGCTCGTGAGGAACGGTGAGATTGGGAGGGATGAAAGTGTTCTCTACGTTCATTTGGGTGGTCAGAATGCTCTTTCTGCTTATTCTAGTTTGTCCTAAAAAAGAACGAAACCACGTCCCCGTACGTTTGTTTGACGATTCGAAGTGGGCGAAGGGGGTAAGGAGAAGGAACGAGTCTAGGCACGAGGTTCTGGGCTGCTGTCGACCTTGCTTCTTTTTTCATCATGTGGTATTAGATAGTATTGTTTTTCTTTTCTTCTCGATGGAATGTACCAAAGGCAGATCAACAGACATGTGATCCGAGAGGTATTAGCTACAGAAAAGGACAGAACAGTCAAGAATGGATCGAGAGGACAGAGGGGGAGAGGAGACAGAGTGAAGCATTAAGAGGTGCTAGATAAGATCGAGACGAATGGAGAAGAAACGAAGCGGCTAGACGAATATAACGGTAGAGGTCCAGATCACTTGAGTCCGATCGACTCGCTGAAGCGGCTCAGAAGCCCAGGGTTGCTAGCGGTCTCGTGCGAGTCGTCTCCGGCGACGGATCCGGCAGTCGAGGTCGTAGTAGCAGGAGCGACGGCAGACGACGAGTTGTGCTCGGTGGCCGAAGGAACGCCAGTGGCGTCAGACACACCTTCGGTGCCCTCGTGGTGGTCGACGGGCTGAGTGGGGTGAGCGACACCGGTCGCGACAGGGGTAGGGTTGCCGAGCTGAACGTCGTTGAGGTTGGTGTGCTGGGTGTGGACGATTCGAGTGGGGACGTGCGAGCCGCTGGCAGCGGCGTTATCGGCTTGAGGTTTCTTGTCGATCTAGAGAGAAGCCGACATGAGGCATCAGTCAGGTAGGCTCGGGTTTCGAAGTCCAAAGTTGACGGCCACTTACAGGGTAACCGTTGGCGCCCATCTCGAGACCAGCAGTGGAAGAAGAACCGGCAGTGGCATTGGCCTGCTCGTGCTCGTAGATGGGAGCATGGTTCTCGTGCATCGTGACATTCTCGTTGTGCTCGTTGAGCTCCTCGTCGTCGTCCTCCTCGATCGACGATCCCTCTCCCTCAGATTCGTCTTCCTCAGATCTGGCGAACGAGAAAGGTTGCCGAAGCGTCAGTCACAGAGCATTGCATGTCAGCCCAGGAAAGCAGGGCAACGAACCTGTAACCAGCGGATCGGACAGCGGCGGCGACGGGACCGGATCGCTCCATCTGCTCAGAGGCGACGAGGTATCGGGCGACAAGCATCCTGAGGTCGTTCCACCACTCCATCATCTCGTCGTGACTCCTGCTTCGGAAAGTGTAGGCAGTCTCATTCTGGCCTGGGATCTTGAATGGCATGTGACCGCCAGCGCTCGAGTGAGGAGCGGCCGACCTCTTGCCCTCGATGTGGAATTTGTGCGAGGTAGCGGTGTGGGCAGACGAAGGAGGACCGAGAGTGCAGGCGGGAAGGAAGAGCGAGAAGACGGGGTGCTGCTGGGAGTAAGGGTCCGAGGTGGCGTACTCGTGGAGGTAACCGGCGGGGGTAAGGACGTAGTAGGCCTCTTTGTAAGTCTTGGTGAATCGCTTCTTTCGCTCGAGGAGACCGACGTGGACGGGAACGACGGAGGGGTCGTCCTTTCCGGGGTAGTCGATGTACTGATTCCAAGAGAAGATGCAGACTCGTCAGCGCATGAGACTTTCGGACTCGAGGCAATGACGATCAACTCACGTCTGGGTTTCGGAGAGGAGTCTCGGGGTCGAGCAGGTGGTCGCTTCGGGCAGCGAACGAGATCCATTCGCGGTCGGGCTCCATCTGGGCCATCGCGACACCGAGGTGCTTCCAAGTCTCCTGAACGGTGGCGGACATGCGTCCTTGCCACTCGTCGAAAGTAGACCACGCGGACTGGATCGATCGAACGATGCCCTCTTCGAAGTGGGCCGAGTTCTGCTGCATGATGATGATGGACTTCTGGAGGGCATTCTCCTCGTTGACCTGTGAGAGGCGAAGAAGTGCGAAGAGGACGAAAGAGAAGGATAGAATCTGCGTCAGCGAAGACTGCGGGGCACAGCACGAGGGACGGAGCGAACGCCGAGACGATGACGTAGGCGAGGGATTCTCCCTCAACTCACCTGCTTCTGGAGCTGCTTCAGGACGAGAGTGTTCTGGGCGTAGGGGTCGTCCTTGGGGACGACAGCCATGGGGGTGTTCTTGAGCATGGTGATAGCCTTGGCAAGATCAGAGATGTGCTTGGTCGACATCTCTCGCTCCTTTGCGACCGAAGCGGCGAGTCTTCCAGTGTCGTTCTGGACGTTCTTGACATGAGCTTTGATCTCAGCGCGGAGCTTTTGGAGATGCTGGACGATGGAGCCCTCGACGGTCTTCGCGAGCGAGGCGTGCGAGTCGGCAATGACGCGAGTCTTGTCTCGGATGGAGTAGAAGACGTCCTGCAGGGAAAGGAAGGCGCGATGGAGCAAAGCAATCGCGCGTTAGAAACCATGCCAACGCGTCGAGCAGGAGTGCTAGAAGGGGAGGCAGACGTGAAACACACCTGGACACCATCCTCTCCAAGGAACTGGTTGCCGGCCTGGAAAGGAACTTGGATGACGGCTCCAAGCTTGGTCAACTCTCGGGCAGTGTTGTTCTCGATGTCGGCGATACCCTCGAAGTAACCTGTAAAGAACAAGAGATGGAGCGTGTGGATGAGTATGATGGATGGCAGCGAGCAGAGAGAGAAAGAGGGCGAGACGAACCGATGAGCATCTTTGTGATCCTCTTCCAGGCCGTGAATCGGTCGATGAGGATGTCGGATGGCTTGAGCTCAGAGGCCTGAGTGTTCTTCATGATCTGTTGGTAAGGACGAGGATGAGTGGCATGAGTCAAACAGTCAAGAGGAAAGGAGGAGTCGAAGGAAGAATGGTCGCCGGATGGAGAACAGTCTCAGAAGGGCGATGGGAAATGGAGGGTGACTCGTGGACTGACGAGGGACTTGTTCCTCGAAACGGTGGAACCGGCCTTGTGGGATCTGGAGACGGAGGTCATGGTGGCCGTCTCGGCATCGTGATGATGTTGATGGTGGTGTGACATGTTGGGAGAAGGAGAGGGTGGCGGAAAGGGGGAAACGGAAGTGATGGTTGGAGGGAGGGAAGGAAGGGACAGGGTCGAGGCTCTTCCCTCCAAATCCTCTCCCTCGAAAAAACGATGACGTGAGGGGGATCATCGATCATCTACGTCAACAAGACTTCGTGGTCAGGATGATAACAACTTTCTCTCTCTCTCTCTCTCTTCCCCCTGTCCGACTGCAAAGCATTATATTCAAACAACATGAGCCAGCCCAAACGGGTCAATCCAAGCAAGGGACTCCCCTCAATCATTTTGGCAGCCCAAGAAACGAGAGCGAAGAAAATCAATCGACAGGTAATCGTCTTCGACGACCCTTCCAAGTAGTAGATAGCGGGATCGAGGCACGGAAAAGGAGGGTCTAGTTGAGTTGAACTGGTGTGATTGTGTGGATGGATAAATGAACCGATGGAAAAGATGCAGAGTCCGAATTGAGGATGGAGAGAAAGGCAAAGAGAATAGAGGTATGATGACACAGTAAGGACAAAAGGCCGAGGAAGCGTAAAGCAACAAGGTGCGGGGAAGTAGATCTAGCTGGGAGGAAAAAAAGAGAGATAAGAGGAGGCAAGAGAGCGGAAGGTTGATCCCCGTCTTCTCTCCACCCTTAGGCGTTCTTCTGTCGACCTCCGAATCCACCCAACTCGACGTCCTCCTTCTCACGTTGGTGCGCCGCGTCGCTGGTGTTCTGGTCCTTGAGCGCTTGGGTCGCAGTCGCTGGATCGGCGATTCCGGTTCGAGTTCCCCATCCGGTCTGGAGGGAGGAGAGAGTGTTCAAATTCAAACGACGACTCGGTCAGCAACCGCTCCCGAGGCTCTCGGCTATGAAAGTGCATACCTCATGCAGAGTGAACAGGGCGTAGATTTTCATGATGGCACTGCGAAGAAGGGGGCGGCAAGGAGCGACAAAGATTGAGGACAGGATCGTTGGCAGGCCTCACGCAGGCAGAGCCGACAGACGCACAAGTAATAACCGAAAGCGATCCAAGCAGGAACGTAGATGATATCCTGAGGTCGGAACCAAAGATGGGGTAGGAGCTTGGCCGTTCGAGTTGCCGTGAGCCAGACGAGATACTGTAGGAGAAGGAGTAAGACGACCCGAGTTCGCGCGCGTCAGCGATGATCCCCGCAGCGGTCATGTAGCGCGAAGCGAGACACACCGAGATGATGATGTTCCTGTGAAGTGAAGCAAGGGTTGAGTGTGTTTTCGAATCGTCAGTCATTGCACTGAATCATCGCTTCCGAAGGGCCAAACGCGATTGATGTGATAGACTAACCAGGCGGGAAGATGATAACCACCATCGTCGACGTTTTTGGTACTCTTGATGAGCAAGTAGAGGACGAGACAGGGCCCGACGAGGAGAGTTAGGGGGTTTATGAATTTGTCGATCATGGTGTAGGCGACGTAAGGGTGTCTCGTCCAAACGTAGCGTTCGGTGAAGATTGATCGGAAGTCGGATCGCCAAGTGTTTCTGGTCCATCTCAGGACTTGAAGGATGAAGCGCCAATTCGGTTTCATGGTGGAGAGGAGTTCAGCTTCCTTGCAAACTTGAATGTACGTGTTCCATCCGTGAGAGACCATCCACCGAGTGAGGAACTTGTCGTCTCCCGAGTTGAGATGGTATTTGCCCAGCCAGAGATCATTGGTGAAGCCGTGAAGGAAATCTGGATCTTTGAGAATGACCGTTCGGTAAGCGGCCGTTCGACCAGAGAGGCAAGGAACACCACCATCGATGTGGGTCGAAGCGGCGATCTCGATGTTTCGAATCGTCAACCGGAATGCCGCGAGGACTTCCCAGACTGTCATCTTGTTTCCAACCGGTTGAACACGCTGGGAAGTGCCGACTCCACCGACTTTCTGATCCTCGAAGCAGGCGAGGACGGATGGGAGGAGGGTTGGCGGCCAGATGGCGTCGTCGTCGGCAAAGAAGATGATGTCGGTGGTTGTGTTTCGGATACCGTGACTCATCTGGAGTCGCTTGTTGGCAAAGGGAACGGTGAGAACCCTGATCCTCGTCGGATCGACAGCGTTCGCGAGATCTTGAAGTGGGCCGAGCATCCGTTCCTCGGTGATGATGATGATTTCCTTTGGTTTACCGACGAGCCACGAGTGAGCGGCCTCCTTGAACTCCTCTCCAGCGTCGATGGTAGGAACGATGATGGTGACGTCTTCTGATGCGATGTATGTTGGGTTCTCGGCCATCGGGATAGGTCGGTAGGCGAGAGTGGCAGCAAGTCGAATTCCATACCAAAGGTATCGGTAGAATCTGAGAAAGACAAGGGTAGTGCGAGACACATTATCAGGATACACTTGATCCTAAGAGGAACCCCAGCATTACATCTTGAGCTTCTCTCTCTCAGCTCCAGCAACACCGAGACCCAAGAGAGGTGCTGCGATCCAGCCGCTGATGAACGCAGCATCCCCCCTTCGACCTTTCCCCCCTTCGACCTTTCCCCCCTCGCCCACTTTCCAGAACCTAGACCCCTAACGAACCCTGGACTGGTAGACCGCACTCACCCGATGATACCAAAGGGAACGACTGTCGACCAATTCGCAAAGCAAAGAAAAAAAAAGATGTTCAAAAGGGCTTGTGTGTGAGCCAAACAACTCTCTCGCGTTCCCACTCTTTCCCTTCCTGGCTCTTCCCCCTCCCCCCTCCAGGTGGGGCGGAGATGTGACAGAAACTACGAACAAACTGGGAATTTATCTGCTGTCAGATATCTAAGAAGACGAGAGCGCGAACGCGGATCAGCTGATGGAGATTCTATGGCACTCCCCCAAAGAGGCGCTCGACCCTCGACGAGTGTGGCCTAGATTTGTCGTGGTTGACGATACGCACAACATGATTCACCGAGAAATACTGGTTGACGTTGGGGAAGGGAGACGGGGAGAAGAGGAAGGGAGACTTGATGGGTGTGTGGATTTGTGCTGGGGGAGAGAGAGGACAAGGAGGAGGCTGGTTGGTCCCAGGGGTTGGGTGGATTCTAGCTCTCAGGCGGAAGAGGGGCAAGAGAGAGGGGGGCGATGGTGGACGTCGGGAGAAGATGGAATTGGTCGGATCAATTTTTGATTTGACCAATCGAGAGCTGACCAAGACTGGAGGGATTCAAGTCGTCGGAGGAATAGAGGCGAGTCGAAGGGAAGTTGGGAAGGAGGATGGTTGACTTTAGTTTCGAGGAGAGGAGCCCCTCATTCATTTTCCTTGACCTCAACTGCTGACGACGCGTTCCTCTCCTTGCCATTCTCACACACAAACACGACATAGCACCATCCAATAATCCTCTCACCAACATTAATCCCTCCCACCAGCTCCAGCGACACCCTTGATTTCAATTCCAGCAGGTTTCTCCCCAACTGGACTCTTACTAACACTCCTTCTTCCATCACTCCTCGTTATACTTAAACTCCTCTCCCTCTGGCCTCCTCCATAATCCAATCTCTTCACCTCTCCATCTTGATCCCTATCCGACCGATCTGAACCAACTTGCTTCCCCTCGCCCCTTTCTTCTCCGCCCTTGGCCACCTCAACCGAACCATCTCCCATCTTTTCAGCTCGAACGAATCTACCCTCTACAGTTCCGCTACCTCTTGCACCACGTCCTCCTCCTCCAGCCATGTCATGTTTCCAACCATCAGCATCAGCTCCTCCCGCAAGGCCACCACCACCTCGGTAACCTCCTTGTCCTACTCCATCCCTTCGGCCACCGTTACCACTTCCAGCGTAACCACCCCGAGCATACGCGGGTCGATCGGACAAAAGGGTAGGTGCATTGTGTCGTCCTGGAACAGATTCCGAGAATCGCATCGCTCCTCGTCCTGAGTCATACATGAACGGAAGACAAGGGAGAGATGAAGAAGAGAATCGATCAAAAGTCTGGTTTTGTTTCTTTTGAATCGATTGAGGAACTCACCCTTGTACCTAACGCCACTATCGTCGCCTCTCTTCTTCCTTTCTTCCTCTTCTCTCTCCATCCTTCTCTTCAAACTTTCGAGTTCAACCCGTTTCCTCTCTAGAGCTCGTTCCCTGTCTTCCCTCTCCAACCTTGCATCGATCTCTGCATCCGTCTCCTCTCGATCAGGATCATCTTGACCATCGACCTTGTTAGGTTTGTCCTTTCGGGAAGACGACGACTTCTTTGATGATTTCTTGTCTTCCTTGCTCCTTGAAGATTTCGATCTCTTGTTCGACGATGATGATCTGCCTTGCTTTGATTTCTTTCGTCTGCGATCGGAATCGGAATCGGAATCCGAGGAAGAGGAAAGGTCCGAATCGGAAGAGAAGGAAGATCGACGTCGCGAGGAGCGTTTCTTTTTTGATCGACGAGGAGAACGGTCGTCGTTTGATGAGACTGAGGGAGATCGTCTTGTACGAAGAGGGGAATTGGATTGTCCATCTATCCGGGAGAGAGGAGCAGAGTGATAGGTTGATAAAAATTCGATGAGATCGGAGAGATTCGCTGAAGTTTGATCAAGTTAATCAGTTCAGTGTGAGGGCCAACTGACCTGAACCACGACCACCATTGCCAACCTGCTTGACCTGCTTGATTAGTTCACCCGCACGAGTGATGACGACACCTTCGACTGGCCGATCTTTTGAATCACATTCGATGTTCTCCATCGATTTAATGACATCGTAGCCAGAGACGACGCGTCCAAAGACACAGTGCTTTTGTGACGAAGAGGAATGAGACGTGACCCATCATCACAAGGTGAGCGAGGGATGCTTGACGATGACTCAATAGGTGAAGTTGTTGTTACCTTTCCATTCAAGTGAGGAGCTG
Organism: Udeniomyces megalosporus; assembly: GCA_039545415.1. Classification (NCBI taxonomy): domain Eukaryota; kingdom Fungi; phylum Basidiomycota; class Tremellomycetes; order Cystofilobasidiales; family Mrakiaceae; genus Udeniomyces; species Udeniomyces megalosporus. The sequence goes on along the minus strand of BCKM01000009.1, from coordinate 363,676 downwards.
GAGCAAGAGTGATAAAAAATCTACAGGTGGATTGACATCAGACATGCGTCAACAAACATAGCATGGCATGTCGAACACGACGATCTCATCAGCACTCACTGGCTTCCGTTGGTGTTGGGACCTCTATTGGCCATCACCAGCAGTCTGCAAGACAACAAATGGACAAAACCTTGAGTTAACGAGCAATGATTTTCAGACTTGAACGCAAACCTCCAAGTCGCTGAAAGGAAGAAAGCAAAGGACGAACCCTTCCTTGTCGACCTCTCCGGTTAGATCTTCATCGTCAAACGTTCCACCATAGATGCTCTCACCACCGGTCCCATTCTTCTTCGTGAAGTCTCCACCTTGAACTGTATGGTCGAATCATGCGAAAGAGCAGAGGATCGATCAAAAGAATAAGAGACCGACATACATCAGGCTTCTGATGTTTCAAGACGGTTTCCCACGAGACGAATGGAAGGACTCAGGAAAGCTCTCTCACCCATGAACTCAGGAATAACTCGATGGATTGGTGCGTTGACGTAACTGAGAAGAGTACCGGAAGGTGTAGAGGTCGAGCCAAGGCAGAGTTGACGGAAACTAAGTATCGGGAGCGGATGGTCAAGGGAGTGTTGATCGAAAAAGAGGTGATATCAGGATGACTGATGGACCTTGGTCTGTTCAAAGACGATGAGTGATGAGGCTGACTTTTCTGCAGTTCGAGGGAGTTTGTCTGCGTAAAGCTCAAAGACGACCCTGATGTGGACACTGTGGGTCAGCAAAGGGTAGAGATTTGTCGCTGATTGTTCAAATGGTAGATGCTGACTTTTGAGGAGGTCTGCTTCCGATGGAAATGTCCATAAACGTTCGGGGGTTGCAAGACATGGTGGATGAGACGATGAGAGATGATGACGGTGGGGCGACAGAATCGCGCATGGATTGAGTATTGACACGAAATTCCCTAAACTGGACGTTTTCTCTCTCTTCGATTCATCTTTTCTCTCTGCCTCGTTCAGAGAAAGGGATCCAATAACCTCAAATCATCCAAAGACATCTATCGGCCCAAATCTATCAATCCTCATCCATCCTTCCACCCTGACCTTCCTCTAGGTCCTCCAATCTCGGTTCTCCCCTCACCACGCTCGACACGAGCTCACGTCTAATTTCGGGTGAGATTTGAGCATGAGGCCGGACTCTGATGACGTCCAGGAGTGCATCTTTCTGTTCTGGCGTTAGATCCGAAGAGTACCTGAGACAGTACGGTTGAAGGAACGAACGAACGGTCAGCGAAATAATCCTATGTTTTCCATACACGCACAGGTCGGGTAAGGGCAGAAGATACAATGGAACAGGAAGAACAAAAAGAAGGAACTTCCGACACACCTCTGGACAAAGACCAGCAAGCTCTGATGCCACAGTACGGGTAACCGATGGACGCCATCCTCCTTCTCGCCCTGAGTCTTATCGTTCGCAAGTCGGATGAAGTGGAACACGAGTGCATCGACGACCTTGAAGGGGAGGGCGTATTTTTTATCGAGCAAGACTCGGATGAAGAGCGAGGTCGGTCCGGTGTAGTGAGGAAGTTGAGCGAGATGGGCGAGAGCTGCTCCGGAATGCACCATTGGGACGGATGATTTTTGGAGGACCGAGGAGAGGATGGAAGCTTCTTTGAGGGTTGGGGTTGACTGACGAGATATCAAATTAGGTCCAGAGTCAGCTTCGAGAGTAACAATCTCACTGCTTTCCGCAACGATCCCCATCGGAACTCACCTCGACCAAAGGGAAAAGAACGCCCTTGAAGAACGCAGCTGGCTTGTAAAGAGCTTTTTTGAGTGCCTCGTACAATTGATAGTTGAGCTTTCCTCCATTCTCGTTCATGTCATCTCGGACGCGCTCTAGGAGGATGCCCTTGAGGAAAATGGTAGCTTGACGAGGTTTCAGGTTGGAAACAAAGATTTTCGTAGCGGCAAAGGTAGCGTGAGGGGTCCAGGAAGCTGGAGAGGTGAGGGCGAGAAGTCGAGCCCACTGGGGGAGGGAAGGAAGAAGTTTGAAGGGCTTAGGCAGAGGACCCGATCGGTATCGAGAAAGAAGGTCTCCAATCCTAGAAGATCGAGATTCAACACCTGAGTCTTTTGAAACGCGCAAGAGAGTTTGACTGTTAGGGCTATACACTCACCTAGTGTAAGCCAGAACAACCTTTTCTGGCAGACCTGCGGCGGGGTCGAGCCCATCCCCTACGTCTTCGAATCGAACACCCTGCTTCCCACCCTGTTCATCTGCATCTTCAGCCGCGCCAGCCTCGAGCTTTTGAAGAATGACGTCGGCGAGCGTCTGACCGGAAGGCCGAGGGTTCGACGAGAGGTAGGTCGAGAGGGTGTGGGCATCTTCTGGATCGATTTCCTGTGATTCAGTGATGGGCAAGCAAGGAAACGCTTGAACAAGACTGGAGTGTGCGCAGGAGGACAACGAAAAGTAAAGCGACGAACTAGCTCCTCGTACTCCTCTTCTTCCTGGTTGGACCCGTAATCATCTTCGGAGTCGGCCCCTTCATCCTCGGACTCTTCGTCCTGTCTTCTACTGCGCGACGTTGATGCGAGTTTGGATTCGCTGATATGTCAAGGGAGGGATTGATCAAGAAAGCAAGAGGAAATCGAAATTTGGTGAATTCGAGTTGGGCGACCGGGGAGAAGTATCATATACATGCAAAGTCAGCAGAATGTCGAAACGGCTTTAGGGTATGATATGTGTCATTTTGCTGAGGGTTCAGGGCACGTGGTGAATGTACGCACTCCTCCTTAGCTTGACTGGTGAGGCTAGGGAAGTCTCCATCCTTGTCGAGGAGCTGATCCATTTCATCCTGCTGTTCGCGAGCGAGGTCGAGAATCTTTCTAGAGGCCCGGGCGTCCGGAGCGCCCTAGTATGGACGGAAGCAAGAAGAGGTAGGTGAGAGCTTGGGTGTCAGAGTCGGAAGGGTAGGTGGTGGGCGGAATGGATGGATATTCGATCGAACGTACACTCTCTTGGTCATCAGCTTCCTGAGCCCTCTTCTTCTCCCTCTTTCCTGGCTTTGACACGCGACCGAACTTTTGTACGAGATCGTCCTCTGCGATCTGGGCGTGGAGAGGATCGTGTCGGACCTCCTTTGTCTTCTTCTGAACTCTGGGCATGATGGGATTTGGAATGATTGTTGTCGATTTGTGATGGGTGAGTTGGGGGATAGGGTAGTGGGTGTTGTTCGTGGCTGGGTAGGAGTGTTGAGTGGGTAGGAAGTCGGAGGTGAAGCTGAAAGGTCGGCAGGGGCCGAAATTTCCAGGAGGTCGATTGAGACTGAGCGTCGGGCTCTCTCGAGTTCGGGGACTTGGTCTTCGTTCCTCACCTCCCAGACGACTCGGAAACACACATGCCATATCCCACAGACCAGTCGACCGTCATCGACATGCCATCACCACAATCCAACACCAACAAGTACTCAGTCATCATCCCAAGTCAGTCCCACCAATCCAAACCAGAGTGAAATCAACCAACCACTCACAAAATATCATCACACTCCATATAGCCTACAATGAGCGCAAGAATCTACCCGTCATCATATGGCTCCTAGTAAACATGTTCCAACAAAAGTGACGTCCCACACAACTCTCCCGACCAATCCATCCAAAACCCCCATCTCAATCCGGGCAAGCGACCGCAGTCGACTGACGTCTTGCCTTCTCTTGCACCGAGGAATAATCAGCTCACTTGACTACGAGATCATCATCGTAGATGATGCCAGTCCAGACGGCTCTCAGGACATCGCCAGAGAGCTCGCAAACGTCTACGGCCAAGATAGAATCGTGCGTCTTGACCTCAACTCATCTTTGCTTTCACCATCATAGCTGCATGTCCATCCGTTCATCCTACAGTGCTGACCAGCAGGAAAAAACCCCGTTTCTAGATCCTCAAGCCGAGGGCAGGCAAACTCGGGTTAGGGTGAGCGAGGCCTGGCTCGATGTTCTGCTTGTTTGAGACCTTTTTCTAACGTATCAGAGCTTGTCGGTCATTACCTCTCCAGGACCGCTTACGTTCATGGGATGAACTACTGCACTGGAAACTTTGCTATCATCATGGATGCCGACTTTTCCCACCACGTTCGTGCATTCAGATCAGTGTCCTGGATTTGCTTGCCAACGAGCTCATTTGCTCTTTGGTTCCTTCGACCAGCCAAAGTTTATTCCCTCCTTCATCCGTCTCCAAGCTCTTCACGATCTCGACATCGTCACTGGCACTCGGTATTCGAGCCATCCCTCCCCTCGACCTCCACCCTCTTCTCGTCTCTCCACGCCTCCAGGCGGCGTCTATGGGTGGGACCTCAAACGGAAGTTGGTCTCGAGGGGAGCAAACTTCCTCGCCGATACTGTCCTCAGACCAGGCGTGACGGACTTGACGGGCAGTTTCCGACTGTACAGGCTCGAGGTTCTTAAGCAGTTGATGGCAGCAAACAAGAGCAAAGGCTACGTCTTCCAGGTATGTGTCGGCCTTGACTGAAGCCAAGAAGAAGAAGAAGAAGAAGGGCAATGAGTCGGATTCATGTCCTCAGCAATAACGATCTGACGTGCCATTACGTGATATCGACTGCCAACAGATGGAGATGATCGTCCGAGCACGATCGCTGGGGTACACGATCGGCGAAGTTCCTATCACTTTCGTCGACCGAATCTTTGGAGAGTCCAAGCTGGGATCAGACGAAATTGTTGGGTACGCGAAAGGGGTTTGGGCTCTGTTTGTCGGTGTCTAGATTGGTGTAGGTAGGGTGGGATGTGGGGCGTGAATATGGATAGATATGATTGACTTGATTGGTTAGCTGGGGGCTCAAGTTTGTTTTATGACCTGATTGGATCAAGTAAGATGAAATCAAACGAAAAACGATATTGTCCGCAGCACCATTCTAGTCTTTCCTCCTCGACAGCGCCCCCTCGTGAACCCAACCCTGATCTCCTCTCCCTCCTGACCTACTTCAGCTGTCTTCTCTCCTCCTTCCAGGTGAAGGAATCTTGCACACAGCTCTTGACATAACGCGAGGAACAACCACGCTCCTTACCGAGACCAACATTCCCAGTTCGCTCCCTCTAGCCCAACGCCAATCCGTCTTTCACCTTCCCCCTCAGTCTCTCCTCGATCTGAGACTCTCCTCACCCCTTGAGTAGCTCTGGCAGAAACTCTGCTCCGTCTTCATGTGCTGTACGCGAGCCAAATGGAAACGAGAGATCGTTCCGGACCATAAGGTAGGTTCGAGAGCCTTCCGTCGGTCGAAACCTCATAGAGCTCTCTACGTGTTCTCCACTCAGTCTCTACTCGACTTGACACGGAACCAGCCTGAATCAAGCTGACCGGACGTTCGTCTTCGCCTTCAAGTTTGATTTCTTGAATGTCAGTCAAACCAGGTATCGATGTTTGGACGCAAACAAACTAAATCCAACTCTGGCTTCTCGTACTCTCGCTCTCGATCTCCTGCTCCGCTTTGCTCTCACTTCTTTATCGCCATCTCCGATCCATTAGGTCCAGGAGTTTCATTCAAGAGCTTGCATGACCCGGTTTTGGTACAGTCCACCAGCCCCTATCAGACGCAACCAATGCCTTTATGTTTTCTCATCATCCATCCGATTCATCCGACACCAGGTACACATGGCTCTACATATCTGTCCTCATCACTATTGGAGTCCATTGCGCAAACATCTACACCGCCATCACCTACCTTTTGGCTACAAGTTGGACATCGTCCATCTATGATAAGTGCGGCGATGACTGTGTCGTCAAGATTCAGTTCGTTGTGGCAAAGTGGATCTTTGTTGGATGCATCATCTTCTCTTTCCTCCTCGTGAGTTTTCTTTGTCTAAGTCAACTCGCGCAAACCGTCTCACCAAAGGATTGGAGCATCGACCTGTTTCACTCATGACTGTCCATCGTCTCGGTTCGTGCTCGTACAGCTCGCTTACGATAGTATCAAGGCGAGGAGAGTGGTGGCTAGTCGAGATATCTCGTACGCCTTTACCAACGTCATGGCGAATGGATACTACTCTCTTCGTGAGTCAAATCCTTCCTATATCGCTCAGTAAACCTAGCCCATTGACGATGAATCTATCTTCATCAACGCCCACCGATTCCCAGGATCTTATCCTCACTTCTGCTTCTTTGAGTGAGTAGGAATCGATCCCCTCCCTTCATCCAGGTGCTTATATATCCTTGCTACAGACAAATCGGAAACTCGACAAAGAAGATGGACGATTTTGCTTTCTTCATCTTTTTCACTTTCAAAGGTCCGTCTTCATGCGAGCTGCTTGATCTCCTGTAGATGAGGAAGAAAACAAACACTTGACAGACCTTGTATCCTTCGGCTGACTGGCTGTCCTGCTCCTGCCGCTCCGCAGGGTGGAAACATCTACTTCTCGCCGACGCCCCTCGTCAAACCATCAATGCCCTTACCCTCTACTCCTTCGGGAAAGCGAATGGCTGGCAAACCGACGACCTTTCACTCTATTACGATGGATCACTCACGACTGCAGTCATGTTGATTACCATGATCTTCACTGTCCTCGTCTTTGTCGGTTCGCTCTTTTTGCTTATCGTTGCGGCGATCCTTTATGTCCCACTGCTTTGTTACATTCGAGGAAACTTGAAGGTAAGAAAGGAAGCTCTCTTATCTTCCTTGTAATTGAGGTCAATGAGGGGAAATGGGCACGTTATCAGCTAATTGCTGACATGACAAACCTTGACTCTCCCCTTTAGGAGTATTGTTGCCACAAGATCGACAAGGTCAGTCTTGCGACCTGCACAAGCAAGAGGAAATGTCTCCCAACTGGAATTTTCCGGTCCTGCTACATGACTGAAACGAACCCCCTTCCTCTCCTCCTCTTTTCCATCATCTTCGTCTCTAGCGAATCGCCGAACTCATCAAGCGCAAGCAGAAACAACGGATCGCACGAAACGCTGCCCTGGAAAAACGACTGGCTTCCTCAGGTTCTCGAAATGGTCGAGGAGGTCGATCAACTGGTTATCATCAACCAACACTTCCCAACGTAACTCTAGATGATGACGATGTCGATGATGATCGGAAACCGTTTAGTCTACATGGAGCGGAGATGGATGGGTACAACAACGGGCAGGGTGTATCATCTTCTCCATCGTCGACTGGTGGTGGGGTGCGAAGACAGGGAAGTACAAAGTCGGAGAGGTCGAACAAGTGGGGAGAACCAGCGAATGGAAGGGGAGTTTGGAGTGACAGAAATCAAGCTTATGGTTTCAACAATGGAGGAGAAGGATTAGAAGGAGGATATCAACTCAATCAACCCCCTCCTCTTATGCCAGCTTATCAACCTCAACATCCATCTTCTTACGACAGGAACATGACTCGTTCACCTTCCTTTCCGCTTCAACAACGCCCAACTCGATCGGGAGGAGTAGTAAGCGATACGACATTCTCACCACCTCCTTTAGGCCAACATCAACCTTCGTATGGATCGACAACGTCATCTACTTCTGGGTTTGAACCTCAGATGGAGTATCCTGCATCTGCTCTCAACCTCCCTTATCATCCTCATCCTCTCCAACAGCAGCAACATCAACATCAACGACGATCTCCTTCTCCCGGTCTCAACAACATCTACTACCCTCCTACCACACCGACGACACCGGCAGGAAGAGAAAATCCTTTCCATGCCAATAGCATTCAACTATACCCTCAACAACAACCATCCTTTGGATTAGATTACCCACCCCAACGATCCTACTCGCCCGGTTCGTCATCATCTTTTCAACAGCAACATAAGCAGCGAGCAGATCCACTCCAGGCATACACTTCTCCCAATCCGCTTCCTTCGCCGCCTCCAACGACGACGAATACCCATCCACCTATCCATCCAGATCTATACGGTACACTTTCAAACGACGGAGTAGGGGAGAACGTAGATGAGGGAGGAAGAGTCGTACCTACCGTCAAGGATTACAAGGCAATCTATCATCCTTCATCATCATCATCATCATCTTAAGATCATCGTCTAAGCCCCCCCCCCCCCTTTCAGAGGATGAAGCCAAGAGAACACATATCAATTCTTCTTTTCTTTTCTCTTTCTTCCACTTTCAATCTCACCCTTCTCCTTATCTCTTTTTTTTTCGCTCAAGATTCTGTTTCAGCTTTTTGGACCCGGATCCAAGTCAGCGGGGGGTTTTTTTTTTTTTGGTCCCTCTCCATTTCACTTCTTCGATTCATTTCATGCCCCGCATTCCAATCCACACATCCATCCAATAGATCGCAATTGATTGGAGGGGGATTTTTTATCTCCTTTGTAGCTCTATAAATGTAAAGACAAATAAGAAAGCGAGGAGAAAGGCTTGGATGTAGATCACACAGATAGAGAGAGAGAGAGAGGAGACACGAGAAGAAGACAAGGAAAGGGAGAAAGAAGATGGGGGGGAGGAGAGGAAGTATTTGGAAAGAACTTCTTTCGAATACAAATGTCATTCTAAAGGGATTCCAACCGGACTTTATCGGCAGCGACAACTTCTTCCCATCCGACGTTTGACTTCTCTAACATCCCCCTGAAGAGTCCTCGAGGATCCTTGTAAAGTTCGAGTGGACTATCGAACTCCGCGATCTCACCGGAATCCATAACGACTGGGTTCGGTTGGAACGGGGAAGGGAGGGAGGGGGGGGACGGGGGGGGGGGGGGGGGGGGTTCATCGAAAGTAGAGATGAAGGAAGAAGGAAAAAAAGAGTCATGATAAAACGACGATGATAAAAGGACGCACTGATTCGATCGTATGAGAGGATCGTGCGAAGTCGATGAGCGATACAGAGAAGGGTCTTTTGTTTGAACTCGCTTCGGATGGTAGCTTGAATCTTTGAGTCAGTCTCAAAATCGACGCTAGCCGTCGCCTACAAAGGGAACAAGAAGGAAGAGAGAACAAAAAAAAAGGGGGGGGGGGGGAGGGGGGGAGGGGGATCAAAAGAAGATATTTGAGTTCTTTCGATCTCTTGCGCATTGACGAATTGATCTCTGGACGGTGTAAGAGGGTTTGGTCTTTTCCTCCCAGACGAACCTCATCGAGGACGACGACCTTGGCGTCTTTGACCAAAGCTCTCGCGAGCGAGACCAATGAACGTTGTCCGACGGAAAGGTTCAATCCTTCGTCCTCCACCGGCGTATCGAGTGTAAACCTAGTTTGGGAGTGAGACTGCTGGGTCGATTCGACGACGATCTGAGGGAGGTCAAGACCTGAATTGGTCGTTGGATTAGGTGCTGGATTGGTGTCGACAAGATAAGCTCGCTGCATAGCCGACCAGAGGGCCGCATCGTCATATTGACCAAACGGATCAAGATTGGATCGAATCTGAGAAGAAGTATACAATATGGGAAGATAAATGAATACAAGTCAGGAAGCGATCACGTGGGATCACTGATGAAGCCCTCTGTTTTAGTATGACTGACAGTACCACTCTGTGTCAAGATCGAACGATAACCGTAGAGTCATGGAAGGGTCAGTGAACACGACAGAGAAGTGACCACGACAAATCTTTCCCTCGAACTTACAAAAAGCAGGGGTTCCTGTGGGATGATCGACAAACCCTGTCTGACGGCGTTGAGTCCCAGTTTCGAAATATCGAGTCCATCAACTTCGATCACACCCGCGTTGATTTCGACGATCCTGAAGAGGGCAGACATGATAGTGCTCTTGCCTTCCTCACAGCAAAGGTGTTGGCATGAGACGAGGCAAACAGAAGGACGAGTGTGTCAGGATGATCAATGACCGCCTGAGGGGAGGTCATCTAGGCAATTTGTGATGAAGGGTAGCTTCAGCGCACCTGCTCCAGTTCGACCACATATGCCTATCTTCTCCCCGCCTCGAACGTCGAAGCTGACATTCTTGAGGACATTAGGCAGACCAGGTCGGTATGCCATCGACACGCTGGGTTCCATATGTCGCGTAGAGAGAAATCTGTCTCAGCGGTAGACTGACTGTGCATACCGGCAGGTAGATGAGCTCACCCTTTGAAATGAATACGACCTTGCTGGGGCCATTCACTAGAAGGCTGAGTCTCCGGGATATCGCTAAGAGGAGTTATAGGAAAATCATATCAGCTCGATGCGGAAGATCAACTCGGTTACGATGGCCCACACACGCTGGAGCCTCAACTTCGAGGTGGTTGGCATAATGTAAGATACGTTCGGCACTTGTCGAGTCGTTCTGTTCCGCGTGGAGGATCAAAAGCGGTCAGTACCGATCTTTACGTGGACTTAGACGTTCGGCTTACCTCAACCTCCGCAACTTGTCGGACCAACCAAGCCATCGATTGAACGACTCCAACGACATCTAGAAGGGTCGATTGCGTTAGCAACCACCAGGAGCGGGGCTCATTTTCACCTTTCAAGTACTTACAACCCAGAATCAGACCCGCCTCAGCTGGGGAAATGCCCCCGAAGAGGGACACAAGTGAGGCCGTCAACGCGAGCAGATTTCCAAGGAAGTCGACACGTGGACCAAGCTGTGAAGGACGAGGATCAGCATCATCGAAGAGGTAGCGAGAGTTCGTCAACACCTGTACGTACCCATCGCTGATTTACGACAGTCATATAGTATGCTCGGTTCTGGTGTACATCAAGATGAATGTGTAAGCCTGTTTGCAAGAGTTCGGAGAGCACCATGACGAGGACTTACCTCGAGATCAATCCTTTCAGAGTTCTCCTTGAGGAATCTACCTTGCTCTCCATACGCTCGGACAGTTGCCAAACCAGAGAGAGATTCGGAAAAATGCGACTGCGAGCATGCGGAACACGTATCAGACTGACGTTTGTGCTTCTTTTCTTCTTCTTCTTCTCGAAGATACGAGCGAAAGAACGCGATCGCGACGTACGTAGAGATTAGATCTGAGGATAGAGTCGATCCTCTTGAGCTCACGTGCGCTCGATCGGTAAAAAGCGGCGGCCAGCCAGAGGAAAAACGTGACGACGGCGGCTGCGATAAGGAACCATGGAGAAACGACGGCGACCAGGATGACCGTTCCCATGATCTGACTCAAGGTTGACACCAACATTCTCATACCGTCTGAGAGTTGATTGTCGATGCAATCCTGCGACAAGGAAGACACGATATGATTGACGATTGATGAGTATGTGAACGATGACTTTGACCGAATGGGTTGATCGTTTGGGCAAGAATCACCATGTCTTTTCCTAGTCTGTTCTGGATTCGACCGAGTGGGGTTGAGTCGAAGAACGACATCGGGGCACGAATGACTCGAACGATCGCCCTAGCGTGAAGCTCTACAGATGCAAAGTACGTGATACTGATGGGTGTAGAGAAGCGAGAGGAGCAATGGTCATTACCAATCGAACCGTTCGACTGGCGCCAGCAGATTCTGGACTGACTAGGCAAATGAGACACCCATCGCGAAAGTGAAGATCGCTTGAGCGACAGTGAGACCCGCATAGAGAGCCATCGAGCCTCCGATAGGGATTGAGAACCGTTCTTCTTGCCACCAAACCAAACTGTACGATGCCAAGACTGTGGCAACTTGTGAGAGGGCAACAGCGATAAGTAAGATTGGCACCATGATCCAGCCCCTCGCAGCACGGAAGTACTCGCGAATGGTGCTGAAACCGACAGCACCTGCATAATGCAGGGAGACAGAAGAGAGGAGAAAAGTAGACACGTGTTCAGTACTGATCCTTGGAAGAAGGAAAAAAAAACCCTCGAATCGCTCGCAAGCCTCACCGGTGTATCGTTCCTCGACCGACATCAAGGTGTCACCCTTCTTGCCCGTCAACTTGGATCGGTCGACACCCTTTTTGTCTTCCAAGCCAGCTTCCTCGATAGCCTCCTCCTCAATCTCCTTCTCCTTGTCCTCCTCATCCTCCTCGACGTTGGCGAAATCACTCATGAGCTTCGAGAACGCTCCCTTCTTTTCACGAAGTTCGGCGTACGTGCCTTGTTCGGCAATCACTCCATCCTCAAGAGTGATGATGAAATCGACGTCAGGTAGGAAATGTAGTTGATGAGTGACCAGAACCCGAGTCTTGTGGACGAGGGCTCCGCAGATCGCATTTTCAAAGAGGGCTTTGCCGACATGGGCGTCGACGGCAGACAGCTGACGGAGGAAGGAACGGTGAAGCATCTTCGTTAGAGTCCATGCTCGATATCGAATGTTCAAATATGTACGTACAGGGTCATCAAGTAAGACGATCTCGGCGTCAAAGTAGATGAGTCGAGCAATGGAGACTCGTTGCCTTTGACCACCCGATCTGGAAGGGACACATACGTAGAGGTCAGTCGATATAGAACCTCCTCGTGGAAGGACACCAAACGTACAGGTTGATACCCTTTTCTCCGATAGCCGTGAGATCTCCGCCAGAGAGGATCTCGAGATCAGCTTCGAGCGAAGCAGCTCGGACAGCGGACCAATACCTCTCCTCTTCGAACGGTCGACCAAAGAGGATATTTCTAAGCAGAGCGAGAAAGACGTCATGATAGGCAAAGGGATTTCCTTGAACACTCCTACGCGGGTAGTGACTGACTGTCGAATCGTGGCATTAGAGATCCATGCGGTCTGCGGGACGTATCCTATCGAACCAGAGAAGACGACCTCTCCCTTGACTGTGATCGAATCGTTAGTCTCATTGTCATCTCGTTCCACCGATGCATCGAAGGCGACCTACTTCGTGCCATCTCGCCGATCAAACCTGAAGCAAGATACAGGTAGATTGTTAGTTAACCTTGAAACAACCGGACGTCAGCCCTAAAGAGTCAAAAGCCACGTATGTCACTCACCTTGAAGTAGACTTGATTTCCCACTTCCAACACTGCCAACGACCGCAGTCAAAGAGCCTTTTGGGATCTGTAGATCCACGCCAACCATCGAGAATATCTCAACCGGTTTCCCTTCCTCAACCTCACCGGTCTTCTCTCCCTCTGCCACTCTGACTTCCTCCAAACCAGGGACCTTACCATCTCCTGGTGCAGCATCTTGAGCCGTCGCATCCGATTCGCCAGCTTGGCCACTTCCCGCTGCTACGATGACATTCTCGCCTGCCTTTGCAGCTTTGGTAGCAGCCTTCTTGTTCGCCTTGTCGTCTTTCCGCTCCTTTTTAGCGTCCCTTTTGCCTTGCTTGGCGGCAGCCTTGAGCTTGGATTTGGCTGCATCTTCAGTCTCGGGAGGAGGACTGTCCCACTGGAAGGAGGCATGACGGACTTCAATGGCATAGGGAGCGGTCGGGTCGATGTGTTGGGTTTCAGCGAGACCTTCTGCCAGAAAGAGCTGATGAGCGTGAAAGAGCGGCGTTAGGCTTGACATTGACGCACGACAGTGGAGAGATAGATCAGGATCATGAATTCACTGGGGTTAGCCGCTCGAAGGCATTGTGTGCATCGACAGCCGAGGAAAGCGCGAGAGGAAGCATGATGAGCTGATAGATGGGCGAGTGAAGGAATCAGCGAAACTTTCGAAGAAACGTCAACACCTGGAAGAGAAGATCTAGAACGAACTGGCATTCGAAGAAGCTGGAACAAACTGAGAGATGCGAATACATCAGCTGCCGACAGACCCCCGTTCTGGGCGCCATAGATGAGGAACGAGATGACGGATGAAAAGACAGGGAGGGTGAACGCGATCGCCATGTTGGCGCCTCGTACGATGAGAAGATTTTTGATATGATACAGCTCTTTGCTTCGCACTTCCGACAGGAAATAGAGAACGATTTTTCGAATCTCAGTCGATGCTTCGAGGAGACCAGGTGCGAGAGTGAATGTTTACTCACTGATGTTGAGTCGCGAAAGGTAAGGTGATTCCCAGGCTGTAATGACAATTTTTTTTGGTCGAACGAGTGCGATGAGCTGTAGTCCACTAGGCTTCCTACTGGTTGAGGTTCAAGGAATTAATCGAGATGCGAACCGTATAACTTGAGAAGCTTCATGCCAGAGAGCAACTCAGTGATCAGTCGTGACCTTTGGTCAGTGTACACCATCGCTGAAGACGAGATCCAAAAGGCGTTAGCTTGAGATTTTGCGCTTGCTCATCTGAACTAGACAGCGTACCTTTGAGTCGTTGAGAGAACAAAACTCTCATGGCTTTTGTCTGCAACGGCGTGACGATGACGAAAAACGCGAACCCAGCGACGGCCGCACCGCCAAGGTTCAATGACAAGAGGATAAGGCAGATGATGGCCTGGACGGGAGCGACAAAGATGATCTGGAAGAATCCGGCTCCAAAATCGATACGGGAACTGTATTGAGCAAAAGACAGGGAGGAAAGGAATGTCACCCCAGAGAGTCGAGAAGGACGTAGAAGGAACAGAGAGACCTTTCAGATATTTGTGCATTGAGAGGGTAATTGAAAGCTTGTTAAGGTGAAAAGTCAAACGTACACATCCGTCGATATCATGCCTACGAGCTTTCCAGCGGGGATCTCAGCTCGGCTCTTTCCGGTTTGTTTCATAGCTCTTCTGTAGATGGAAGCGATCAATCCACCACGAAGGAGGACACCGGTTGACATCGCATGATAGAAGAATCTGAGTAGCGAACAATCAAGTCCAAGAATCAAGATCAGACGGATGATTTGAGTTGGCATTATCCGTACAATCGATACCAGAGACCTACTGATGGTTACATAGTGATGCGACGAGAAGCATAAGGGAAAGTCCAATTGCAGCTCCAACCCCGTTCCCGATGTTAGGGCCTGGCTCGCCATTTCGACGAGCGGTGTCGGCTTCCTTGATGAAATTGATGAGATACTTGATGACAAGGGGCGAAAGCATTTGGGTGACGTCTCCGATGACTGATCCGAAAATTCAAAATGAAAGCGTGAGGAGTCCCAACGTTTATCATGCAGAACTCCCAAGACTCGTTCGAGGGGAACGAAAATATCAAGATAACGGATGGAACCACTTTTTTTTTTGTTCTTATTGATAAATAGATGAAAACTCACGTTTATAAAGTCCACCTATCCAAAACCACCGAAAGAAGACCTCGTTACACGCCAATACGAGGGAAGCTCTTTTCCTTCCCTCATTCTCCCTCCAAATCTGTTCTTTTTCCATTCTTCCCTTTCCCTTTCCTCTCCCAAGCGACCACCCGATCCTCTTGATCAAGCCAGGTCCAATTTCTCCTGTTTCGATCTTTGCGTTCCATTCGTTGGCCTCCTTGAGTCTTCTCTCCCAAGCAGCATCGAGTTTATCAGATATCATGGCCGAATCGCACGTAGCTGGATCGAGCTTGTAGCAATCGGTTTCTTGCAATGGTCTTAGCCAGCCAAGAATCAACATTGGTTGGATCCAACTCCAAATGTGTCGAGAGACGATACCGGCCTTGATCTCGGGAGTCAGGGGGGAATCATTGAACGTGGCCGGTGGTGGCGGGGGGGTAATGGAGGATCCTATGAAGGGAATGTACCATGACCTTGAGAGTACATGTCGAGAGTGGGGGGCCGAGAGGGTGAGCAAGGAAGAGGGAATCGAGAAGCTGACAAAGCGAGATTCTGCTTCGGTGCGGTCTCATTTGTGAGGACCGTACGGAGGATCGGCAGCGAACGCAAGAACGCTGATGGCTTACCAGGGAATAGACATATCCTCTATACCATGACCACAGAACTCTTTGATCTGTTCGCCATGCTCTGTCAAATCTGGCTTTCCATCGATATCATTGACCCCGTTCTGGGTCACTCCACCCGCCTTGACGTGTTTCTCCATATCGTGCATCGGGTGTTGTTCAGGAGTGCGGGCGGCAGTACGTGAGCTGGTACGTGACGAGGCAGAGCTGCCTCGCGGTGTTAAGTGCGGCATGTAGGGAGAAGGGGAGAGGAAAGGAGGGAGGAGGGAAGGGGAAGGGAAGGGAAAGAGAACAAGAGAGAAGAGGGGAGGAGGGAGAGTCGGATGAAGCCGAAACATTTTTCCTTTTCTTCTTTTTCCTCTCGTTTTTCTTTCCTCTCTTTCTTGTCTTCGCTCCACCTATCCTTCCATAACCTCCATACAAGACTCCTCATACGACGTCATGGTTTACTCTTCGATATCGATTCAGTGCGACACCTGGTCCTGGATTATCTTACGTTTCCTGATTTAGATCTTCTCACGATATCACCTGCAAAGGTTTGTGCGTGTGTTGCATTGCATTACTATCTGTGCCATCAACCCCAAACGCTCTTCCAGAATCCTCCCTTTCCATTCCCCGTTTCTTCTTCTTTTGATGGCGGCAGTCTCTCGAACACACCCCCCGGCAGACCCTTTCCAGCCGATGACGGTGATGATCGCTTCTGCACCACCGTGAGATTTCCGTTGACCAATCCCAGCCTGTTCCCATCCTCGTCCAGATACTCTTCCGTCCCACCCCTCTCAAGGGCGACTTTGACTTGACCCCTGTTCAATCGACCCATGAATTCTCCATCGGCGTCTTGTACCGTGATGTACGATTGAGTTGGCGTAACCTTCTGTGGTGGTAAGGGAACGATCTTCTGAGTGGGTCCTCCAGATGAGGATGGCGACGATGAGGTAGACGAGGAAGGGGATAATCTAGCGGCAGCAATCTCTTGAGCCACTTTGGATTCTGCGTCAGCGAGAGCTTTGGCTTTGAGCGCAGTCAATCGGTCCGGGAATCGTTCTTGAATCAATCGGGCTTGTTTCATCTCGTCGTTCCTCATGAGGAAACATCGATAACTTTTTATTCGAAGAAGGGCCATGATCGTGTCGGAAGGAAGGTCGATCAAGTTGGGGACCAGGGACGGATACGCGTAGAGGCGAGGGAGGATGGGTGATCAGGTCGATGGAGAAATCGAGATAAACCAGGAGGACATGGATGTCGTGGAGATGGGCAAGAACAAGTAGGCGATTAGGCGAACGATTGCGGCGTGAAGAATGAGCGGAGGGGCAGAACTCGACGTCAGTTTTCGAGTCTTGAGCCTCACTACCGATGCTGCTCTCGATGTGACGATGAACCTACTTTGAAGCTCCTCCTATGAGCAAGAAAGCGATGGTGAACCACTTGTAACATTGTAGGGCTTTTGCGGCACCTCCTGATCACCCATCGACGAGTCGAGTGGCAAGTCCCGGTAGGGATCGCGTTGTATATGGTCAGCCTCTCATGTGCTTCGATATCAGCGTATCTGACCCTCTCGAAGTCGGCAGGCATCTCAAAGATGACTCCAACTCACCAGGTGGACCGATGACATAACGAGTCGCAGCAAACACCACACCGCTGCCTATTCCTTGAAGCAACGAATTCCGAAGACAAGGTGTCTTGGCCAGGTTCTCCGTTGAGAAGTCCGAGGGTCTGACGAGCTGATATGACGAAGCAAAGCGAGACCGATAGATGCGTTAAATTGATGAGCCGTATCGTTCAGAGTCAGGGCAGACGAGAAGGGAGGAAGGGTTCTAAGATTGAACCAGTCAGGGTTTGAGGACCGGATGCTCACTGAGACGGCTGCAGCGATGTTCTTGAGCGTTATGGGAGGTAGCTCATCCGCCAGAACGGTCTTGGAGGGATCGTTTTGAGGAGGAGAGAAGTTGTCTCCAAAGACGGTTGAGGCCTTTGGGTCGTGCTTTTGCTCTTCAACTTTGCCCCACTATTTCATGATATGATGAGTGCTCGAAGTGGAAGTTGAAGAGATAGTAAAAGGAATAAACTGACGGCCATATGGTGTAGATCGAACTTGTGGGATGGTGGAGGTTGAATCGATCAACTTGGTCTGGGGAGGGAGGAAGGATCCAACGCGTTGATCAGACCCTCCATACGAACCACCAACACACTCGAACCGAACCATGTCTAACCCTCAAGCTCCTATCGCCGACCCATCGAAACCTGCCAACGAAGGAGGAGATGATAAGAAGCTACCTCAGCTCGGGGCTCTCGAGGAAGACGATGAGTTTGAGGAGTTCCCCGAACAAGGTCAGTCTTTCCTTTCCGCCTCTTTGGCTTATCAGAGGATTGACTCGGTTGAGAAGAGGTCTGAGGGAAGAACGTTGAGGCAGGCGTGCACTTCACCCTGTCGGACGGATGAAGAGATGGGTGGAATCCATCGGTCGTACAGTCGACGCTTCCCTCATCCACGTCTTACACTATGACAATCACCATTGATATTCTCGTGGTTGAATTCTGATCATCACCACCTCTCTCTCTCACCTACTGAACATCTTCTGTCCATTCATCGATTCGATCAAACAGAATGGAACCCATCGGAATCCTCCCTCGCACATCTCACTTCCGCTAACGATGCCTCTGATACCGCACCAACGACGACTTCGAATCTTTGGGAAGACAACTGGGATGATGACGATGTTGACGAGGAGTTCAGCAAGCAACTGAGGTTAGTTCCATCTTCCCTGGCTCTTCTTCACTCGGCCCTTCTTGGTGACTTCACATGGACACGTATGCGTGATATTCGAGTGGATGACCGAAAGATGGCCGGCAAGACAGTGTATTTTCCATCCGACTACAAAGACTAACATGCCCGTCCCGTACGTTTGTATCTGCAGAGCTGAGTTGGAGAAGCAATCCAATGGATCTCAAGCTATGTCGACTTAGGGCACTCGACCCTACTCCTCCTATCCTCCTCTATCACGAATCCATCGAAAACTAGACACCAGGATCAGATTCAAATGTATCTCTTAAATCGAATCTACCGCTCATCCGACTCTGTTGTTCAATTATCCGCTTCCGAGAGTGAGAAGTCGGTCTGGCTTGGAAGATTAAGAAAGGCGTTGGTATTACTCAGAGACAATGGGATAAGACCCACACACACGAAAAAAGGAGTGAAGAGAGAGGAAGAAGAACAGCATCTCTAGAGGTAGCGACGTTGTATAGTCTCTTGCCGATGCAAACAGGCGGGACGAGTAGATGATGGAAGAAGAAGAGAAGGAAAGGAGCAAAGACGAGATTGAAGAAGGGGGGGGGGAAAGAAGAGGGAATATTCCTAGCCTTCCGTTGACATCTTGGCCAGATAATCCGAAAGCTAAAAGAGAAAGAGAAAAAAAAAACCGGGAACGGGAGCGAGGAGAGAACGATACGTCAGTAAAAACGCCTCGAACGAAACAACAAATCGAAGATCTGATTGGCCGATGGTTGGGACGTTCCCCTTCAAAGGAAGCATCTGTCACCAAAGAAGGGATGTGACGAGGCAAGACATACCTTGAGAGCTCCCGCCCTGATCCCCTCTCCCAGCTGTTGAACGTCAGGGTTGGCAAGAACCTTTCCAATCATTTCCCTGGCCGCCCTCTCAACCCCATCTAACCCATCGATATCGCCATCATCACCTGCCCCGTTACCGAGTCCAGCCTCATCTTCCTCCCGACCGAAGTATTGGTTGGAAGAAATGGCGGAAGCGCCAGAGAATTGTTGGAGTCGGGACTGAGCTTCGGCTGATGCGGTGGGATCGTATGATCCTCGACCAAAGTATTGGTCGGAGGAGATACCTGAAGGAGGAAAAGAAGCAGAGGGAACAATGATGACAAAAGAAGATCGATGATGATGGAATTGGGACACGATGAGGTCCGGTTTGTAGTTTGAGCTGTGAAGCGGGACAAGAGTGTGGACGAACCTTTCTGAGAGGAGAACTTATCGCGGGCGTAGGTTCGATCTTCCGCTTGCGGCGTGGAGGAGCTGGGTCGAAGAATTGAGTGAATCGATCAGCTCTTTCGTAGGCGTTCTCTTGTCCGACGACAAGCATAGGAGAAAGCAGAGAGGGAAAGGAAAATCATGTGCTTACCCGCTCGAGGCTTTGCTGGCGATAGGAGCAGCAAAAGTCTGACCAAAGCCGAGCTTTGGGACTGCAGGCGCACTGCTCTTGCTGTTGCCTTTTGAGCTACCCAAGGCATTGCTGCTCTTTGATCCCATCGCACTGGATGCAAGCCTCTTCGCCTCGTCTTCCTTCCTCTTCCTCTCCGCAGCTTCTTCCTCTTCGCGCTTCCGGTCGTAACCCAATTGCTTGATTCTCTCCTCTTCCTCCTTTGCTTTCCTCTCAGCCTCCTCGAAGTTGATTGACACGCCGGCGGAAGCCTTCTTGGCCCCTAGCTTAGACGCGCCTAGCTTAGAAACCTTCATGCCGACTCGAGCGGGTTGGGTGGTTGAAGTGGTGGGAGTAGCCGATGAGGAGGTCGTTCGAAGGGAGGCAGATGAGGTTGTTCGCGGGGCTGGGGATGCAGTTGTGGCCGAGGCAGTGGATGTGGTTCGAGTAACGGTGGGAGTGGGACCAGAGGGTCGAGCAACTGAGGCGGTTGCAGCTGGCGTAGCTTTGGGCTTGGCTGGAGCAGAGTCGAACGAGGAGAAGAAATCGTCCTCGGTCGCAGGAGCAGAAGCAGGTGTTGGAGCAAGGTTGTGAACACCGTCGATGAAGATCTGGTCGGGAAACCTAGGGTCGCGACGTCACGACCCAGGGGTGTGTGTACAGATTGTCAGCATCTGTCACCGTCAGCTTTGGTTGCTCAAGAATGCTGCCAACCTCTTAGCATCCTCTGCTTTCTTCCTATCGAGTTCATCCTTGTAAGCCTGGGCGACTCTGCTGGTGTACTTCTGCTTGCCGTCTTGAAGGGTGAGGAGGTTCTGGCCTCCATTCTTCTGGAAGAATTCTGCAGCAGCACCATTGCCGCCCACTTTCATGCCTCGAAGCTGAGCGACGGACCATCCATCGAGATTGGTCGACCTTAGAGAAACGGAAGGACGGTGACGGGCGAGGGAGATGGCGAGGAAGGAAACGTGTGGGTGATCAGCTTGAGAGATGAATGGACACAGTGATCACACAAGCAGGTACAACAGTCGACATCAGGTGCCGCGTTCAGGCGAAGAAAAGTGAGGCTTGAAGCGCGTCGGAGGACACGGCATCGAGGAGGATTCTAGCTAGTCTCCCTTCTTTTGAGTCAAGTCGATGCTCTGATCGTCGAGCAGCACGCATATCGTACAAGACTTGATACCGCCAGGTGTAAGTGTCGCGAGTAGATAGTGAGCAGACGGCGTACCTGACGAAGCTGATGTGAACGCCCATGTTTCGATGAACACTCGAGCAGTCGAGACAGAGATAGACGCCGAACGTGACGCTACTCCAGGTCGGATTCTTGGCTTGACAGTCGAAGCATGCCTAGGAAGGAACGAGAGAGGAATGAAAGGATCGCGGTGAATGAAGGAAGAAAGGGATGAGGAATGATCGGTATCGACTGTTGTTTGACGATGTGACTTACCTTGTTAGCCTTTTGGGACTTGAGGTGAGTGAAGATCTGAGCAGTCTCTTGCTTCGGCAGGTTGACGGACGACATGTCCAAGATACGATAGAGGAAGATAGGAGAGGGGTCAAGCGGCTGGAGAGGCTGGGTGATGGAGGATAGAGAGCACCCAGCTCGAGAGATGGACCGATGCGAGAAGCCCTCGATGCGGTCGCCGATGATTTCTTTTCCCTTGCATATAAACTCAAGATATACTCTGATGATCCTCGCTCACCGTAACGGTGACTCATCGGATGACCATCTACTCATCATTGTATATCAATCGCTTCGCCGCTTCCAGACCATCCGCAAACGACGACAGCTCCGAACCTACGCAGTAACCCTCTCGAAGCTCGAGCGACTTGAGGACCGAGTAGAGGGACTCAATGTCGATCTGGCCAGTCACGATGTGCTCGACAGAGTTCTTGATATGATCCTTCTTGGGTCCTTCCTGCTCGTCGTCCTCGAACGGTACCACCACCGTTACCCGTCGGATTCGGGTCGATGATAGCCCTTGAAGCCATCAGCGGGAACGACCAGTCGGTTAATACACAAACGAGATCTTGATCCGGTCGCTTCACCCACCTGGTTCTCTGGCCAATCCTTCCGAAATTCCCTTGATATGAACCACTCGTCCACCCCGAGGGACTGTCTCATGATCCTCCATGTCCTCTTCGTCCTGATGGAGTTGATGCTCTAGCTTGATGCCCTCTTTGATGCCATATCCCGTCTCCTCGTAGAGCTCACGCCTGACGCAATCCTCGATTGTTTCTCCAGGCTTCATGAAACCAGCAGGGAACTAGGAGATGTGATGTAGTGGTGATGTCGCCCAGGGCGGTTTCATTTATTGATGTGCGTGCAGTGGCAGGCGCAAAGAGAGAGAGAGAGAGAGAGAGAGAGAAGTGGAATGCGCAGATCGGGGTAGGAAGGGTAAAGACAGAAAATGACATCAGACGCCAGTGGTGACTGTGGTTGAGGGAGCGATTCTCCAACTCACCTCTACGCACACCTTATCCAAAGCAGGCCGATACTGAAGCTCGATCAGCACACTTGTACTGGACGGTCGCTTGAGGAACGCTAGGATAAAGACGCTTTCTTCTTGGATGTCGCCCAATGGATTCGTCTTTTTCCGAGCGACGTACTCCCAAGATCTCTGGTAGAATGGCGAGATGATTTTGAAGGAGATAAAGAGGACGATGGATCGGAAAGGTCAGCAAGCAGCGAACTTGTTGATGTTTGAACCTAGTCGAAGGGCATGTGTGTGTGTGTGTGTGTGTGTGTGTGTGTGTGTGTGTGTGTGTGTGTGTGTGTGTGTGTGTGTGTGTGTGCTTGTCGCAGAATGTTTCATGAGGATGGTGTGAAAGGAGATGTAGCTCACTTGGTTCCCACTCTCATCCTTGTAGCGACGTTTGAAGATGTCGAGCCATTCCGTCTGGTTACCGGTGCCGTCGAGCAATTGGGTTTCGAGAACAGTTGTGTTGCCGACGGTGAAGCGGTCGTTGATCTTTCCTTCGGGAGACATGTGGAGGAGGAATTTGTTCAAGGAATGAGAGGAAGAAATGAGTCGTCAAGGAGAAGCGTTTGGTTTCAAGGCTGTTGAAGGGAATGTGAGTAAATAACGGGGTATGGCCACAAACGATCGTCCAAACGTCATCTCAACAGTTTTACCCGACATCCAACTCCCCAAACGGACTCATATCCTAGCCGAGCCTCGCACCAACCCTGGGTATCCCACCAGTTAACCCCGATGGACACTCGACAATCTTCCCCTCCTCTCAATCTAATCGATGACGTAGTCTTGCCTCAATTCGAAACCCGACATCTCCCTTCATCTCACCCTCAACGTCCATGCTCGTATCCAATCGATTCCTATCCTTAACCTCAATTCACATCATCACGAGAACCACCCAACGATCCTTCAACCGAACCACACCAATGTCCAAACGTGCTCGATCTTCATCAGGTTCGATCGTTCCCTACTTGGTTTCTTCCCTACCTGTCCGCTCATCCCTCTGATACGTCCTGGCAGGATCATCATCACCATCATCCAGTCAGACGCCCAATCGCAAATCTAACAAGATAGAGAAATCAGACTGGCCAGCACCAGCCGACGACATGGTAGCTGCCTCTGAATTCATTCACGAATGTGTTAACGATAAACATCATGGTCAGCACACTGATCAATGATGTGCCTGAGGGTGATGCTTCGGCACAAGAAACGGCCACTCATTTTTTATGTTGCAGAATCGCTAGCGCTCAGCTCAATCCCCTTTTGCTCTTCTTCTCATCAGTACTTTTGGTTCCTGACAAGGACATTGACGGGCTATCTTCAACACTGATAGTCTACAAAACTCTCGTCCTTCTCGGTCATCCAACTTCCCTCATCACCATTCATTTCCTACCTCGTCTCGCCACGATCCACACTCCAGATTCATTGATTCCTACTCGTTGTCCACCCTCTACACGAATCATCATCCTTGACCAAGGTTCAAGGGAAAGTCCTCCAATCGTACCTCAACCATCAGATCAAGTCAAAATCCTCATCATCGATCATCACTTTAGTACCATCTTCCCACCGAACGCTCTCATCCTATCCGCCTGTCAATCTCCTCCCATCTCGACGACTTCGCTCCTAGCCTACACCCTTTGCTCTCTTCCCTCCTTGGGGTCATCGACCATCAAGAGATCGTGTGCTACGTTGGCGTTGTTAGGGCTATATGGTGATCTCGGCGGTTACTCTAAATATGCAAAGGACTCACCACCTTGGCCTCCTCATCTCCTGGAAGTCGAAAAAATCGTAGGTAAAACCAACCTGTCCAAGTCAGCGTCACTCTGTAACGCTCCTCGACGAACGAGCGATTTCAACGTCAAAGACGCATGGGATGCTCTGGTGGAAGCTGATGAAGCCGGTAGCGGCGGCAAGGATGGTGATGATGAAGGCAGAGGAGGAGGAGGAGGAGGAGGAGGAGGAGGAGTGGATCTTAAGACGATATTGAGCTCAAAGAAATTGTTAGAATGTAAATCTAGGACGAGTGCTGAGTTGAGCAGATGTAAGTAAAGTTTGTTTCCCTTCTTCTTCATCTAGTTTCTTACCCTACGGGGTCGTCGAAGATAGGTAAACAAGTGAAGGAGAAGAAGAAGAAGAAGAAGAAGAAGAAGAAGAAGAAGAAGAAGAAGAAGAAGAAGAAGAAGAAGAAGAAGAAGAAGAAAACATTGAGACTAACTTTACTTTTGTTCAATCATTTGCTTTCCGTCCCCTGTTTTTTTTTCTTCTTCTTCTTCTTCCAAAGGGCAAGGCGCTCCTCCCAAATTCAGCAAGGACGGTCGAGTAGCCGTCATTCAAATCCAATCGCAATATCAGATTCATCCTCTGATTTCGACCCGTTGGGCGAGTACCCTCAAGAAAAGCAAGAAAACCCTCATCGTGATGGTCAGAATCAAACCCTCTCTTCCCCACCAACCTTCTCTGCCTGATCTCGTCTTTTTCTCTTCTTCTTTTTTTTTTTTTCCTCATTCACCACTCCCTGAACAACGACGTAGTGTGCGAACACTACCTACAGTACTGTTGGCAAGACTCATTTCTCCTGTCGAGCCATCACCTCACCCAATCATCCTAAACCTCAACTCATCACCCTCCTCAAATCTTTCATTCCCGCATGTGAGTCTCTTTCACCTGGTTGGAAAGACCGAGTTGGAGGGGATTACGCGAATGGTCATCAGGAAGCGACGGGAGGCGTGATTCAGTCGGAGGAGTTTGAGGTTTTGATGAAGGCTTTGGAGGTTGGAGTCAAGGAGGAGAAAAAGTCTAGAGTTCAGAGTAACACGTTGGATTCTTACTTTGGAAAGAAAGGAGGTTGAAAGGCGAAGCAAGGAGAAAGATGTATGAAGTTTTTTTTTTCTTCTCTTTTTTTTCTTCTTCTTCTGTCTTTTCTTCTTCGATTTTGATCAAGTCATGTTTTTTTTGGTTGTATCTTATCTTCATCTTCACACGTCACAGACCAAGATGCTAACCGCGAGAGATAACCATCAATGATGATGAATTCCCAACGAATAAGAAAGCAAAAAAAAAAAAAAAAAAAAAGCGAGGAAGGATTGATCTAAATATCACACACCCGGAGGTCGTCGACGAGCTTTTCGAGGTGAAGTCAGAAGGGGAGCGAGATGACCACTGCTTCCCACGTCTCTTCTCGCTCCAGGTGAGTACAGCGTCATTCTGAAGCGTTTTAGAACAGAAACAGAGCGGAGAGGGGGAGGAGAGGAGTTAAGGGAAGCGTGATGTATGATAAATAGATGGAACAAGAGGAAGGCAGCAAGAAAAAAAAAAAAAAAACTTACAAATCCTTGACGATCCCAACAATCTCAGCCGTCATTGTCCCACTACTCGTCTCGAAATCGTAGCGCTTGTTTGTTCCGTCCTTATTGACGACGAGTTTGAAGTTGGCCGGAGTTTTTGAGGATTGCTTGATGGCTGAAACTCTCGAGATATGATATGATGAAGTCTTCGTTGTGTTTGAGGTCAGGGTTGGATGATGAAGATGATGGCCTGTGTTAATAGGGCGAGATTCAGGTGGCATCTAAGTGGGCCAAGTGGTGTGTTAGAATCGTGTCTGACATAGCAGAGTATGTTCGAGATGGACTGACGATGTGGATATAATCGCCATCGATCGCTAAGGTTCGCTCATGTCGGCCGATAGGTGCTTTACGTTGAACCGTGTATCTCTGGAAAGTGAAGGCCGAATTCATACATCAGGATTCGTGACCATCAAACAAAGCTTCGATGAGAGGATCATGAAGAACCGCACCTTATACGTCGATTCAAACGCGGAGACCAAACGAGGTTGAGCCGGCTTGGGATGCAAGTCCTTGAACACAGAGGCTGTCATGATAACGTCCAAGCGAGAGAGATGTCAACTCTAACCGTTTAGCAAGGGAGTTTGGGCCTCCATCCAGACTGACCATTCGGATCACCACCTCTCTCATCCCCTCCTCTCAGTCCATGACTTTCCGCCCAAGCTCTTCTCACCAACGCTAGATCAGTCACGCCCATCAAGGATTCGACAGTTCGATCGAGTGGGAGGATAAAAGAGAGGTCGGCAAGACAGAGAGCCCAAGAGCCTCGGGCGCCAAGCAATGAGTCGATGGGGATCGATTTTTTCCTGATAACGAGCTCGAGGACGTCTGCTAGATAAGTGGTACTCGAGCTTCAGTAGAAAGGGAAGCAAAGATCAACATGAAAAACTATTCAATACCGGTTGGAATGACAAGAGCGGAACAAGGCAGCACAGGACTCGACTTACACACTGACTGTAGTCGAGAATCTCAGATCGGCAGTAGTGACAACGTTGATCTTGAGTAGGACAATGACACCACCTTGCGTTCCAGCTTTGACCATCGAGTTCAATTCATTCGGTCCAGGTCCGTCTCGATCACCACCCAAAAACGTCGATGACGGATTCCTGTCTAGTTGAGGTCGAGCCGAGGCCATCGAACTCGTCGAAAGTTGATGTGGTAATAGAGGTGGAGGCGCTTTAGACGAGCTGGTGATTGGACGAGTAGGGAGGGTCGCTTTCGTGAGGTTCTGAGAGATTTGGGCAGGTGTAGCGTTCGTGATGGCGAATTCCATAAAAGAGAATTTGGCCACATTGGCTTCCCTATCCAGGGCTACAGTAGTTAAGTTCGTCAAAATTCAGTATCAGCGGCTCCGTGCGGACCCCTGTAGAAATCGTGACAACGTAGCGTAGAACTCACCCGGGAAATCCTCATCCACCTCACCATCATCCTCGACGATCCTCAAACTCCATCCAACCGTACTCATCCTCACACCCCATTCCTTCTCCGAGACTTTGTCCTCCTCAAACCCAACCTCAAGCTTCGGCACTCTCATCTCATCCTCTTCAAACATGTAAAGTCCCACCCCAACGACCTCTTCGACAGTCGACGATTTAGCAACCTTGCATTTGATTGGTTTCGAAGGCGTCTTAGAATGCGGAAAGTAGAGGGAGAGCGAAAGAGCTGGCTCGGTCGAACTTGGACCAAGAAGGACCCGAGAGTATGGCTGAAATGGTGGGGGCGAAGGCGAAGATGAGTGGGACGTGAACAGAAGGGATAGGGCTGATGGCTTCGGTGGGTCCTTCGAGGATGCATCTGAGGAGACCCGAGGAATGGGGATAGGTGCGAAAGATTGAGAAGGAGCAAGCGTAGGGGCGACAGGTGGCAGTGATCTTCTGGTCGTATTGCTGATGGCTCCATCGAGACCTTTAAGTATGCCCCTCTCTCCAACTTCCTCCACCAGTCTTCTCCCTTCGCCACTTTGTACCCCTCTTCCTCCACTCACGAGAACTTCTTCCTCTTGGTCACCGCCCAAACCATCTGCTGCTCTGAAAGATGCCAACATGTCATCTTCTTCGCGTCCAATGGCCAACTCGCCATCACTAGCGTCTACCATCATTGTTCCGCCCAGACTTGACAAGTCTAGCCTGGGGATTCGAAGCCGACGTGAGCCAATAGTAGGATCGTCAAAATCGTCGTCCGCATACTCCTCGTCATCTTCGAGTACGTCATCGTCGACAAGAAACTCTTCCTCTTCGTCGTCATCTCCACGGATATCATCAGACCGATAAGGTGTGGTGGTTCCAGAGATTCCCGCTGTGCTGTCGTTGAAACCACGAGGCGAAGACATCGCGTCGGTCGGTGTAGTAGCAAGGGGTGACGAGGTGGCTGATGGTAAGGGAGCAGAGTCGGACCGTTTCCGACGAGAGGGTCGGACAGGGCTCCGTGTGGTGCCAGAAGATCGTGGCGATGGGTTGGCGAGCTGGTGAGCAGAAAATAGAGATGCAGCGAGCGGAGTTTGAGTTTGCTGAGAGGGGGTATGGGAGAAGTTCGCATCAAAGATGGAGGAAGCTGATGGTGGATTGGATGATCGATCGCTAAGGTTGGAGGTAGCAGAGCTTGGAAGTTTGGAACTATGTGTTGGTTCTGGATGGGCAGAAGCGTTATGGGCTACGCTCGTCCCTATGCGAAGGCGCCGTCGGTTTCGTTTCTCGTTCGCTTGAGGATCGGGAAACGCGCCAGGGATGTCGAGCTCCTCACCGACTGAATCAGTGGATACAAGTCGGCGGAGTTCGTTCCTGGGATTTGGCTGTGAGGGATTCGTCCCTGCAGGGAGGATTACATCTGATTCCGGTGCTGATTCGAGAACCCCTGGTTCCTCCTTGAGCACATCGAAAGGCATCGGTGGACTGGTCAAACCTTCGGCTGTTCCCGGTCGTTGACTCCTCGACATCGCTCCTGCCGTCCGCCTCGAGCCCGACACCCTCATTCCTGCGCCTGCTCCACTTCTTCCGGGGCCGACGATGGTCCGAGTGTATCTCAGCGATGTCCCGCTCGCTGGTTCTTGTGGAGAAGACGAGGGTAACGGGTCAGGAGCGGATGGAGGGGGTGTTCGCGTAGGAGATGACGGTTTAGGAGCGGACGCGTGTCGGTTGAGGTAGTGTCGTCTAGGAAGGGGTTTAATTTGAGGTTCGAGGAACGAGACTGGCGTAGGTGGAGAGGAATATGCAGCAGCCAACTCTGGCCATCTGAGCGTAATGTTGCAAGCCAACCCACCGGTGGATCAGGACAACGAAGCAGAACGACGGAGAGCAGGGGAGTCCCGAGCTTCACTGGACACGAAACCTACCTCTCTGGGTCCCTTCCGCCGCTGGCTCTGACCCAAGGACCATCTCCACCAGCAGGTTCCGTGAGGTCGATGACGTTGACCGATATCGAGTCGGTCGTGGCCCGAAGGTAAGAGAGTCGGAGTTGATGCAGGACGTAGCTAAGCGCCGGGATTGTTATTAGTATGACAGGAAAAGGAGCGAGATCACCTCTTGGGAGATGAGACTTACGCCCGGTCTGATATGAGAGCCATACAGAGAGCAAACGGCTAGAATTCAATGAAACGGGTGGGAAGGAGATGGATGTTACTGGGGAACAAGTTTCCCCTAGCTTTCTTGGGGTTTCTTTCCTTTTCCTTTCAATTTATGCATAACACCCAACGTTCCAACGACCTCAAACAGAACATTGTCCAATCAGATCATCATGCAATCTACTTCTTGGCTCCCGGTCCGGCACCGAATTTGGATGCTGCCTCCATCAGCGACGGGTCCGACATGAGGTCCTCCATCGAGGGAGGCTTGCCGGTAGACTGCATCTTTTCGGCCCTAGGTATTTAGAGCCACCAGAGGGAACGAACGAAGAGACAGGGTATCAAGACAGACATGGGCAATCAGTCAATGTCAAAAATCCAGGAGAAATCCAGGACGCAGCGATCAGATCGTCGACGTACATGGCCTTAACGGCAGGGCTCTTGAGCAAGCTGTCCATGCCACCGCCCGCCATCATCTGCTGGGCCATCTGCATGAGCTGAGGGTTTTGCATCATCTTGTTGAAATCGGGCATTCCACCCGGTCCTCCACCTCCCATACCGCCCATCATTCCCATCAGGCTGCTTAGGTCGGGCATCCCTCCGGCAGGCGCTCCTCCTCGCGAGTTGGACGCGACAGGAGCTTCATCTGGGTCAGAGTCGACTTCGTCGTCTCCGTCATCCTGGGCAGAGCCAGAAGCGGGGAGTCGGGCTTCGGCGTTCGCAAGAGCAGCCTTGAGGTTGGTGTTGGTGGGGTCGAGGTTGAGACCTTTTCGGTAAGCCTCGACGGACTTTGGGAATTGAGAGAGAGAGTAGTGGGCGTGTCTGTGGAGCAACAGAGCAAGGTCTGTTAGTAGTGAGACGTTGAGGCGAAAGAGTCAGCCTTCGGACAGGATCTGGCCAGTTTTGACTCACCCAAGTCTACTGTAGGCCTTGACAAAGTTGGGATCAACCTTCAAAGCGCTCTCGGCATCCTCAGCAGCCTTCTGGTGGTCTCCGACGGAACCCCAAGCGGCGGCTCGGTTCGAGAAGTAGACGGGACTTTGCGAGTCGATCTCGATGGCCTTGGTGTACGCTGTGATGGCGTCGGTGTACTTCTTCTGAGTCATGAAAGTATTTCCGCTGGACTTGAGAGCCTCAGCTTGAGCCTTTTGCTCAGCAGACGGAGAAGCAGTCGGGTTGGAGGAGGGAGAAGCAGTCGGGACGGGGGCAGAGGTAGGCTGGGAAGACAAGTCCATCAGATCCTGTCTGATTTGGTTTGACTGAAGATGCGGTCCGCACGCAGATTCATGCGATGACCGTCTTGAAGCTTCACTGGACTTACCTTGGGGGCGCTCGCTGAAGCAGCACCGCTCCTCTGGTTCTCCCTTGTACGGACATAGACGTCGAAGATGGACTGAAGCGAAGCAGGCTTGATGTCGTACTGCTCCTGCTGGGTCGAGCTCTCTGGGTCGACACCGAAAGCTTCGGCGATACACTCGACTGAGAGGACCAATGAGCGGGACACGATGCAACATATTGAAAGATCAGATGAGGGAAAGCGAACGACGTGTCACTCGCAGCACGACACTGACCAGCGACCTGGATGCCCTCAGCATCGTCGGACTTGATGGATCCATCCTCGATAGACGAGTTGAGGAACTTGAGAATCTGGAAGACGAGCGACTTTTTGTTGGCGGACGACATGGTGATGGGGTTGACAAGTGATCCTCGTGTTTTCTCAGTTCTCGCTGACCTCGGCTGACCCTCCCTCAAGATAGTGAGTCACGTCACGGATGATGATGCTCGATATTCTTTTGCCGACGTCACAATTATCTCACATCTCATGCATCAATCATTCTAGTCGTTTCCTCGGCTGCGAAGACCAAATTTGCCAGAAATCACGCCCGTCAAGTACTCTGCCCAGCGCTCGAGCATCTCTGGGTAAAGTCTTGACGTCCTCTTCCTCCATGAGCTCCCTGACCCAAGCACCCTCCTTTTCAGTCTGACCGTTCGACCCCCACCAGCTACTGAGATCCCACCTGGTGAAGCGGAAACTTACGTCAGTCATATGACTGCTGGGAAGCAAAAGGGGGCGGCGTCCCAGTCTATATGCATTGCTCTTACCAGTCATACACCCGGGTGTCAGTCATGATGAATCGCCGATTCGAGAGCTTGCTTTGGTCAAACTTGGGAAGAAGATCTGGAGACTTGTGTAGTAAGATGATGGCGTTCGAGACGTCCTCGCCGTGGACTGAATGCGAGCAGAGTAGAGCAACAGTCAGACAGAGCATTCTAACAGCGAGCAACCGTGCTTACTCATGTGAAGTCCTCCTTTCTTTCTGATGGCCTCCTTCGTGGCCAGCACCTTCCCGACCCAGTTTCTGGCCTGTCTCTCTCCTCCCCAAAGACCCGCAAGGTTGAGCACTACTTGGGAGGTAAATGGAAGATCGAGGGACAAGAGCTCCGTCTCAGCCTTGCCCCTGGCGTTTGTCGGGTTGATGGGCGAGTGTCGGTTGAACGACTGATGGGTCTGGTCGGGCTCGAGCTGAAGAGATAGATGCTGCGTCAGTCGGACCTTTCGGTCTGCAGGCGAAGTGAAGACTTACAGTCCAAACGCCTGTCGATCCCAGCTGTACCCAAAGAACTTCCTCCTCCTGGCCGTTTGCCTCACGATATCCCTGGAGGAGCTTCTTGCTTGCGCCAGGAACGTCTATCGGGAAGGTGACAACGATCGTCTTTGCTACCAACTGCAAACGAAACGACAAGGTTTGTTAGGTGTTTGCAACGAGATCATTCGCAGGAGTAACTTGGCTGACCTGCAGGTCTCGGAACTGGCTCGAAACAGCTTCGATCGGAGCGTTCTGGTCGAACGCGAAGGTCAGGTTCGTAGATGGAAGCGAAGGGTAGTGAGAGTTCCCATTTCGAGTGGTCGCAGCGTAGCTGATTGACGAGGCGTCGAGGGCAGGAAGAAGGAACTGGGAGAGCCAGCCTGCTCCCAAGACGAGAACATCAACTTTGGAGAGTGAAGGCGAAGCGGGCCTAAGATGGGTTTGAGCAGACATGGTCGATGGTATTGGGTAGGAGTCTGATTTCGAGGCAAGCGATTGACGTCACGGTTACGGTGCTGGACAGGCCTTTTTTCGTTGTCGTCAGTAGTTAAACATTTTTCCATCAGAGGTATATATGAACGAGCACTCCACCCTTGACACCTTGCAGATGTGTTGTCCTTTTTCTTCTTTAACATACATAGCGAAGGAGAACACCGACACGCTGCCGGGAAACACATCAAGCGTGCCCCCAACATCCACCACGGGTTTGACACACCTTCGTGCAATCTTTTAGGAGCCGTGTCATATGCCATCCCTGGTGAAGGGTAAAGGCCTTGCAAGTTTTTGCTGACCTGTGGTTGTCGCGGTCCGAAGTCCGTCTGGGGCCACGTCACCGATCTCTCCTCCCTTTGATGCGAAGGGTTTGGGTCGGTTGAGATTCTTCATCTCTCAGCCGCCAGAGTCGCTTATCACTTCGACAAAGTGTGCCCCCAAACGCAACGTCATCTTGCAACAAAGGGATTCTTTTCTCTTGCGGCGCGAAGGCCGACATCAGATCGTTTAGCTTCCAATCTCGGCATGCTCGCGCGCCTGCACGGGACAATCCGTACTCGGTCCTGCGAGTGCTGAACTTTTCATATGATATCTGACCGTCAAATCTCCGACAACGACGTACATCATCCGGCCCGTGTTGTTTTCAAGCCTGTCCAATCCGGTTTTCTTCACACGACCTCAACCGCCAACTCAATCTGACATCCACCCATCTCAGTTCCGTTTCTCAACACAATGTATCAGATCCCTCAGCTGTTCCTCAAGAAGCAAAAAGGGACGTCCCTAGTCATCACTGTCACCTCAGTGGCAGCTGCTGCCTTTACCCTCTTCGGGTACGATCGTATGTCTGCATACCAGTGGACTCGCGTCCCAGAGATGGAGTGGTTAACCATATGCCTCTGTCTCTCTTTTTAGAGGGAGTTATGGGTGGAATGCTCTCATTGCCCACTTTCCTTGATGCATTCCCTGAAACGCGCGATCCTGGCGTTCAGGGTATCACTGTAGCCATCTACGAGAGTACGTACATTCTTCTGGTCTTAAAAGATGTTTGCCTGATCTCAACTGACACGACGTGTGATTGCTCTGAAGTCGGCTGCTTGGGAGGAGCTATATTCAGCATTTTTTACGCTGACCATTTGGGTAGACGAAACTGTCTCGCCTTGGGGATGACCGTCATGATTATTGGAGCCGTCATCATGACTGCCTCGACATCTCTCGCACCATTTATCGTAGGAAGGATCATTGCTGGCGTGAGTGCTGACCTGGCAGGCGGAAGGGGAAGCGCTGAGCTCGTTTAGGAATCCTGGCTTCTGCCCGACCCGAACTATCTACTGAACAGCTCGTCTATCATGTCTCCACGCAGCTCGGGAATGGACTCAACACCTCGGTTGTACCAACGTATCAATCGGAATGTGCCCCTCGTCAGTTCATTTGAGCAATGGCGGCCTGGTTACTCTGTATGCTGAGCTGTGGCCTTTTTACACCATATGCAGCTCGCATTCGAGGTGCTCTCGTCCTCGTCTCAGGCGCGATGATCACTCTGGGGATCACCATCTCGTATTGGCTGAGCTTTGGAGCGTGCGTAACCTTGATCGACCACACTAGCTTCGGCGATCTAGTTCTCACATCCTCTTTTTGTTTCTTGGTTTAGTTTTTACGCCACAAGCAGCTTCCAGTGGAAGTTCCCCATGGCGTTCCAGATCGTATTCGCGATCGTTGTCCTGATCGGTCTTCTTGGAATCCCAGAGTCTCCACGATGGCTTGTAAAAGTTGGTAGGATTGATCAGGCTCGATCGGTGCTAGCTGCCATCGAAGACCTTCCCGAGGATGATATTATCATTTCTCAGACCATCAGCTCCCTCGAGGTATCGAGTAAGCATAGAGCTTGGATTGCGTTCATGATCTCGCTTGATTTTTCTCCCTGACCCCGCTTCTCATTCTATCTAGTCAACGAAAGCACGGGCTTCAAGTTCAAGGATCTCTTCACCGGCGGCCCATCCCAGCACTTCAGGCGTACCGGACTGGGATTTCTGGCTCAATGCTTCCAGCAAATCAGTGGCATCAACGTCATCTCCTTCTGTTCGTGTTCTTGACACGTACTCCTGACACGGGACACTCACATCAGAATCATCGCTGACGTGACTCAATTTGCATGCAGATGCCACCAATCTGTTTCTCCAGTTGGGCATGAGCCCTTTCCTGGCGCGTCTACTCGCTGCCCTCAACGGAACGGTGAGCGGTTTGATGTTCGTATACTTTGATGCGGAACACATGGCTCATCCATAGACGCTGGTATCTCCCAGGAATACTTCTTGGCATCACTTGTGGCAATCTTCCTCATCGATCGATTCGGACGACGTAAATTGATGATCGGCAACGCATTCTTGATGGGACTTTGGTTCGTTCGTCGCATGTGTTCTGCTATTACAACTGTTGCTAACCCTGGCATACTTCTGTCTATCAGCATGGTCGGACTGACCGTTGCAGTTCGTTACTCTAGCACCAGCACAGCTGCTGGAATCGTGGCAATCGTGCTGTTGTTCGCATTCAACACTGTAAGATCTCCGTCGTTTCTTCTTCTCTTTCTCATTCAGATTTGGAGCTCATCGGTCTCCCCTCGCCTTGAATCTAGTTCTTTGCTCTTGGTTGGTTAGGGTCGACATGGCTGTATGCTCCAGGTAATTGGAGCTTTCAATCCAAAGAGAATCTACATCGCCTGGCACTGACTCATTCGCTCGCTACATCCACATCCACAGAGGTTACCCCGATCGCCATTCGAGGTCAAGCTTCGGCTCTGTCGACGTGCTCAAAGTCAGCACACAGGATGATTTATGGGGTTTCTTGGGCGATGCACTGATCCACGATTCTCGATCTTTCTTTCTGAACAGTTGGGGATGGAATTTCGTCGTCGTTATGGTGAGAGCCACAGAAGTTTGAGCATATTGGAATAAACAGACCGATACTGAGCAATCATCGTCCTTGCAGATCGTTCCACCTGCATTCGACAGCATCAGCAGTTTTACGTACCTCATCTTTGGCGTGGCCAACCTCGGCATCATCGTACCGGTAGTTTGGCTCTTCTTCCCCGAAACCAAAGGACGAAGTCTCGAAGGCAAGCCCCGACCAGCCAATCCTGGATCGTCGACTGTACAAGCTGACCTTCTCTGACTGTCATTCGATCAGAGCTTGATCTCATCTTTGCCGAGGCACACAACGAAAAGCTTTCCTATGTCAGCCACTCAATCAATCGACCTAAGATTCACGGAGACGAACTCGATCGAGTACGATACGTTGCCACTGTCATCAACATCCGCCGGTCTCCTTGTTCTGACCCTGTTCTTCCCCCTTCAGGAGCTCAAGGCCGCATTCGCCCTCGGAAAAGGATCGAACAAATATGTTGATTCAATTGAACATGTTGAACATGGGACTGTCATTCGACGACCCTCATCCGATGATGATATGGTCGAGCCAAAGAGGGAACATCTTCCATCTGATGCAGCTATGGGAGAGAAGTAGTTAAAACGTTCATCATTTCACTTTTCTGTTCTCTCATTCCTCTCTGCATCATCTTATACCGTTCTTCTGTACCCCTCAATCGCTACTGTCTTGCATGGTTCACTTTGTATGATGATATAGTTTAATTCGATTCTCGTGCCTCTTTTAAGATACCGCTCACATCATATGTCATGTGAAGCGACTGCATCCTCCTGTTTCATTATATAACTCGCGGGTGAGTTCAATCTGACATGTATACAACCGATCCTTCATTCTGTCTCCTTACAACTGCCACCCTGAGCGTCCATTCTCCTGCTCTCGACTCCTTTCTTCCATTTACACATCTTCGTCTTCAACGTCCGACTCATTGGCCTTCTTGCTGACCTTTCTCCTGTCAGGTCTCTCCCTCTGGCCCTTACCAATGCTCGCTCTCCTAGCTGGGTTCGAGGGGAACATTTCTTCCTTCTTCGTTCCACTTTGTTGAACCTTCTCGAGGCTGGAGTTGAGCTCGAATGTCGTGTGACCGAAAGAGACTCGAGACCAGTAGGTGAGAGCTTGGATGACAGAAGGTGAAGTTGCGTTGGCTTCGAGGACAGGTGAGATGTTGGCGAAATCACCAGAGGGAGAAAATACACCAAAGGCCCATTTCTTTTGTTCGAAAAGAACGATCTCGTGCGATGTCAGAGGGGCCGATATGAAAGAGAAGCCAGTGCACCTGAGGCGACAACAGAAGGAGGAGGACGAACGTTGTATGAAGTCAACACAAAGTACCTGACATTGAGTCGTTCAGTGGCCTTAGAAAGCTTGGTCCAGAACCAAGAGGCTTTGGATCTAGGGTTATATCGATCTAAGGCACGGTAGATTAGAGCTCGGTCAATCGCTGAAAAATTTTGAGGCAAACACGGATTTACTCACAGTTTCCCTAGATGGAAGTCAGTTCAAGTAACAGTAAGAATGTCTAAGTGATCGTTCGCCTCAAGAGGAGGACGATCGTAGTCTAGTACTCACAGTTACGCTACACAATTCAAATCAGCCGTTGTTCGTTAGCGGGATGGCCTGTGTCACGAGATCTATCCCAGAGAGCAGAGAGTCAAGAGTGTGACTTGGACTGACGAGAAATCTTTCCAATCACCGTCGTTGAAGACGGCGTCTGTGACAGCTCGAACGACGAGGGATGGTTTTCCGTCGTGCCCTCCAAGGATGAATTCAGTGTCGCCCATTGGACTCTTGCCAAACCTGCAAGGTCCAAGGAAGGAGTGATCAGCAAGGTATTACGGGTCCAAAAGATCCGTCCGTTTGGTCGCTCACTTCCAAGCAACGCCCTCTGCAACGCCCACGCTTCCAGGTTCGAAAGAATCGGCGGCAATGCTCTCGTGACCGTCAGCCTCGACAGGCTTAGAGATGGTTCGCTTCCTCTCCCCTCCAGACTCCGATTCCTTCTTCTCATCGTTGTGCTCGTGAAGATCCCAAGCGGAAAGAACAGCGAGGGCGGATTCGAGAGGAAGGGTCTTGAGGGCCTTCAGGTAGTCGTCGTCTGAGTTGCTGTCGAAGATCCAGGCAAGCACAAGTTTGGGCCATGAGCATGGCAAAGAGAGGATGATCAAGGATCTAGGACTTACAGAGACTGGTTCCTGGCGACCGATTGAAGGTGAGGCAATGGGTGGGCTGGGTGGACCGGGATCGAGGTCGAAGGAACACTGTTCTTGAAGTCTGGTTGATGTTCATATGGGCAGGCCGATCGAGAGATGTGAGTCCTTGACTTGTTGCGGTGCTCGTCATCATCCTTTGCACTCACAGTCTTTGACCTTTGAATCGAATCCATCGATCAATGATATCGCTCGCAAGTTGCCATCCCAGGTTGGTTGAGGAGTCTTTCCGCCTGGTGGAGAGTCATCCAAGAGGTGGGAAGGACACGAGCAGGCAAGAGAGCGCGGGAGAGCGGGACAGAATGGCAGAAAAGAAGTGCGGTGAGCGAAGCGCGGTGATCAACGGTCGTCGCGGGCCGGCACGTATCGAGTGCGAGGACTGAGGCTAGCGAGTCCAACTGACCGACACCCAAAGGGAGCTCTCCCTTGAGCGTAGGGAGAGTGGTTGCTGGTGTTTGCGAGGTCATTCGTCGAGGTCAAAGAGGTAGGGTACAGTGGCGGGGGGATGAAGAACATCGTCAGAGATGAGGATCGGGCAGAATCGGGTGGAAAGTACTCGTGGCTTACAGATGTACTCGTTGATCTTGAACGGGACCTGTGGCATCTGTGTTTTGATAT
This sequence comes from Udeniomyces megalosporus, assembly GCA_039545415.1. Classification (NCBI taxonomy): domain Eukaryota; kingdom Fungi; phylum Basidiomycota; class Tremellomycetes; order Cystofilobasidiales; family Mrakiaceae; genus Udeniomyces; species Udeniomyces megalosporus. The sequence continues at coordinate 325,755 of BCKM01000009.1, read as the reverse complement.
GAAGTGATCTGGTTGTAGAAGAAGAGGCCTGTTGTGGTTGACGGTTGAATGTGATGGGACCGTCGGAAAAGAAGGGGAAAGCCGAGATCAGCTGAAGATCCGATTAAACCCAGACCCTTCTCCGCACATCGAGGACAGAACTTGATACTCATCTCGAGTCCTCTTCTGGGTTGTCTAAATCGTCGGTCGACCGAGTCTGAAGTTCATCGGAATCCACTGGCCATCACGCAGCAGCGACCTAGGTCCCGATGGTCCTGTGACGTTCGTGAGTGAGATCGTGGACCTCATCTGTTACGGTATAAATTCTATGCCACTATCCGTATAAGTGAAGCTCACTATAGTCTCGACCCCCAGCGATGCAACAACTCTGGGAAGTCGAACAAAATCAGCCAGGATTCGTAACCTCTGATGGCCTCACGCAACCTCTCGTCACGCGTGTCCTCCTTCCCCTCCCTCCTTTCTCTCGCCCCTCGCAGCTGCCAACCCTCCATCCTAGATCTCGACTCAGATCGACATGGCTAAGGGTCATCTCTCGACAAAACGCCCGAACCAGCGCCTAAGACCCCACCACCCTGCCGAACCAACCAAAGACGAATCGTCCCACCAGCAACACAACTCTCGCCGACGAGGCAGCAACAAGACAGAGAACCTCAATGGCGTACCCAAGATTGGTGAGTGACATTTGAATTCCATCAAAGATTATTCCGAGTCATACCAGACCGCGATGGTTGAGCACTGGTCTTTCATTTATCGCTTCAAACCGGTAGACCCCAATCGATACGATGACGACGGGGATGATGAGGGAAACGAATCGCTGAACGTGGTATCGAAGCCTTTCCAAAACGCCATCATATGCTTCACGGGAGTAAGGGAAAAGGTAGTGTCCAGTCGTTGCCGTTGAACCAAGGTATCATCATCCAGTGACGCGTGTTGATCTGTTCGTTTGTCCTCCAGCCAGCCCTTATCCGAATGGCTCAAGACCTGGGCGCTATATGCGATCTCAACTTGACGGACAGCGTGACCCATCTCGTTGCGGTCGACTTCACATCAGCCAAGTACAAGGTGAGCCTGTCAGCGAGACATTCGCAAGCTCGCTTCGAAGGAAATTGACGCGACCAAATCCGGGTTGAAGCTGATCCCAGCTCATCGGTTCTCTTAGGTTGCGTTGGCTCATAGACTACCTATACTTGAACCAAGATGGATCCAAGCATCCCATGAGATCTGGAAAGATGGTGGAGAAGTAGATATACATGAGGTCAGTCAGATGCCCAGCCGTATACGTCATTTATGAACGCGTGAGACCTCAAGACTCACACCCTCCCCTGTCCACTGCCCTCTTACCTTGAAACTAACTGTTGATAACAGATGATGGAGAAGCATAGTCTGAAACCATTCAAAGGCCTTCGTGTATGCCTGACCAACTTTGAACGCGGTTCGTCGGCCTGCCCCTGCATCCAATTCTTGTCAGCCTCCGCTTCATATACGTCGTGCCCCTCTACTAACGATCAGCGTTATTTTCGATTCGCTTGAACTGCTCAGGGGATGCGAAGGATCTGTTGCGCCGGCGCATCGAGTCATGCATGGGGTTCGTCACCACCAACCTCGATAAGACCATCACCCATCTCGTTTACCCTCATCCCGAGACGAATGGAGCCAAAATCGCTTGGGCTCAGAGCAAGAATGTCGATATTGTTCGCGCCCAAGTCGAAGCAGTGGAGGTTCCTATGCTCGAAAATGTGACGGTGTATGAGCCTGGGCCGGATGGAGAAAGGACGGAGAGAAGAGTGTCTCGACCGCAGGAAGAGACGAAGATCGTCAGAGTCGATTGGATCTGGGAGTGCATAGATGCGATGGGAAGATGGCCGGAGCAGGAGTATCTGCTTGGAACCAAAGTCAAGGATGTTACGCCGAAGAACAATCAGAGTGAGTATCCTTGTATCGGGCTCGAACAACTCGATCGCTGATAGATGCGAGGATCCCGTTGCATCTTGACAGCTCGCATCCCTACTGGCGATCTCTCTCGTCAAGATTCGACAACCTTTTCGTCCTCGAACCTCAACTCCACCAATCATCTCACTTCATCTGCTTCTCGACCCGATGAAGGGCTAGAAAGAGCTGTCGTCAAACGCAACAAGCGCAAGTTTGGAGCTCTTTCAGAGAGCGGTGCCGTGTCGGAAGCTCTCGTCGGCAGCATGCTTTCCGAAGCTGGAATGCTGCCACCTGCTGCCGGACATATGGGAGTTGCGAGCTCCAGTATGAAGGACGTCGTTCCAAAAGGTCCAGCGAGGGGAAGCTCGACGACTTCATCGAATCCTACAACTACCTCAGTCTTCTCTCACGCTCCGTCCTTGACATCTCGACTCTCGACCATGTCTCGTTCGTCTTCTTTCTCCACCACGGCCACAACCACTACGGGTCTCGTTCGGGATGCTTCGAAGCTCAACGTCAGCGTGAACGGATTTCCTCACCCACTTGCTACTACATCCTTCAATCTCACCAGCACCCAGTCAAGCCTACCCTTCAAACAGAATCGGTTCTTGCTGAGACTTGGAAGAGGGTCTTTGGCGAAGGAGATTCGAAGACTCATTGGATCGCTAGGAGGAGAGGTTGTTGGTGAAGAGGATGTCGAGAGAGAAACTCCGGATGGTCAGGTTGATTGGGTTATCAGCAAGCTAAACAAGTACATCTTGTCATCTCTTTTTTCTCCCTTGTTGCTCGAAATCGTATGCGTACAAACTAATCGCGTCCGCAACGGTGTCTTTCGACGCGACTTTCATTTTCTTTTATCCAGAAGTAGCATCTCATCAACTTACCAGGCACCTCCGAAGGGAGCTCAAGTTGCAACCCAGCACTGGGTGGAACGATGCTATCGTGAGGATAAGATGATCTCTGTGGATGAACATCCCGCTTATCGACCGTTGAGTATCCGTATTCCGATTCCCGGTGAGTGTCGCATTGGCGTTCTCTCACGAAGTGATTGCTCGGAATCGGACCGAGTCCATCCCTTTCTCACTGCAGCAGGATCAATCGATAGGGCCAATCACTGACTTGGCGATTGAAATTGTCGGTTCATAGGCGCGGACAAGATCTGTGTCTGCCCAACTAAACTTAGCTTGGCAGACCGGACGCCACTGGAAAGGCTGATCGGAGCGCTGGGTGAGTAAGTCAAATTGGATCAGAGAGGAGAATTGGTAGTTGAAGTAGGCACGGATAAACTTTTATCGCAACCGTTCTGCTAACTATTGCTTGTACTTTTCATCCATCCATCCATCCATCCATCCATCGGTTCTTCAACTCATCCTAAGGCGGTCGGTTTGACGAGAACTTCTCCAGCGTTCGAACCTCCCATCTCATCTGTTCACCCAACGAGGTCTCTGGTCCCAAGTATGAACGTTCACTCGACTGGAAGATACCTGTCGTTTCGCCCGAGTGGGTAAACGAGATGGCTAGGACGGGACTCATACCCGAACTGGATCGGTTCCGGCTGGGGAGATCCAAGGCTGATGGTATGTTTGAAACGGCGACCGCGTTTGTGTTGGCGTCTATCGTAAACGAATTGAAGTATCTGATTTCTCTCTTTCTTTTTTTTTTTTTTTTTTTTTTGATTGTGCGCTGATACAACAGACAGATTGGATCGGAGACTAGCAAGCATGGCGACTTCTACATCTCGTCTGCCAATCCCCCTATACCACAGCGCCGACGATCTCGATAAACCCTCACTGCCGCCACAACCACAACCACAGCCAACCTTCTCCAGCTCTTCCTCTGCATCGAGGCCCCAACCTGCTTCTCTACCTCCCACCGACTCATCACATGCGGTTGGAAGCGTTGTCAGTTCCGACAAGCCAGGCATCCTTGGTGGTAGTGGCGGCAGTGGCGAAGGTAGTGGTCGATCAAGTAGGAGGAGACCAACGACCTCGACAACTACTGAGTTTCGATTGACGACTCAGATGAAGGCTCTAATCGATCTTGACGTACCCGAATCAATCGTCTCCATCGAACGTTCACCAGAGATGATCAACGAAAAGGTAAACCTCAGACGTCAGCTTCAACGACGAGGGCTCGATTTTCATTGTGTTTCCAGATACTCACGATTCCTTCCTGGTGTGATTTGTTTCTTCTTCTTTGCCTTCTATTTTCCTTACGCACGAACTCTTGTGTTTCCTTCGACAGCCACTCAAACGGAAACGAATCCTTGGTCGACCAGCGTCGAATCGACTGTCCAACACACCCTCTCGATCGAATCTCGAACCTGACGCTATCGACATTACTAACAGTGACAAGATCAACGACAACGATATCGCCCTTTTGAGAAAGACGGGTGGTACGGCTTCAGTTCTTGAGACAACCGCCTCCAATGATTCTCCACCTTCATCCGATCCTTGGATTGGGAGCGTGGACGAGAGTCTCCGAGTCGTTTACCATGACGCCGATGCTGCCAAGGAGCGGGATCGGTTGATCAGGAAGTTCAGAGGAGAGGAGGTTGATGATGATCTAGATGGAGAGGGGGAGGAGGATGAGGGAGAAGAAACGGAGAAAGAGAGAGGAGATCAGACGATCAACGGGGAGGAAGATACGAGTCGGGAAGAGCAGGAGAGTTTGAAAAAGGTGGTATCCTCTGTAAGGAAGAAGGGAGGGGGTGGGAGAATGGAAAGCCTGGTCGTTGCAGAAGAGAGTATGGAGAGAAGGAGGAGTGGGCGATTGCGGAGACAAGAGAGAGAAGAAGAACTGTAATGGACGTCAAAGGGGGTTTCCGAGTAGAAATCGACGTGCACTCTCATCTTGGAGGCATGGGATCCGCTACATGTATCATGTCGTCAGTGTTGAAGCATCACATGCCGAACGATGGTGATTTCGTGTTTGGCTTTGCGGGAAGGAATGAAACATGAGAATTTTGTTCAACGCCTTGTTTTTGTTTTTGTTCTGTGTTATTTTTCTTGGATCCCTTGGCTTTGTTACTGTCCCAACGAAGCCCAGCCACCAGCACCATCACCTCCCCCTTTTACCCTATGGTCTGCTGGATTCGCGTTGGATTCGTAAACGACTCCGACGGGAACTTCTCTTCTCAAACCCAACGTCTCGCCCTCAAAACTGAGGAAAGTCAATCGAACGGGTCGTTCGTCGTCGTCATGATCTTCTGGAGGAGGGAAATGAAGGGTGAGGTGAGTTAGGGATGAGAATTTGGAAATCCGGAGGGAAAAGGTGATAGGTCTGTTGGATGTCAAAGTTGAGGACGGAACAGGGAAGGTTTGGGTTGGAGCACTGTGAGAGGAAAGATCGGAGAAGTCGGGTGAGGAGTTGGCATACTGAAAGCAAGAAGGATCGATCCGTGTCAGGTTTCGTGTGTTTCGACTGTATCAGATTTGACAAGCGAGAAGGAAGGCGATAGGACGAACGATATTGATCTTGTCCGGTCCTTTGACGCCGTTTGATGATCGAAGAGTGATGGATCTGAGTTTGACCGACTCGGTGAATGGTACTTTTGGAGGAAGCAGGATGAGTGCGTATTCAGATTGAGGCCCTCAGATAGAAAGACAAATTGAACGACTTGTGCTCACTTCTGATCATCATCTCCCCGTCATCCTCACTTTGGCAGTAAAGGGTTTCGTCGGATAGCATATCTCTAGGTCTAGTGATGAGTCCTCAGATGATGTCAGTTGATCAGATAGGATATTCGGAAGCAATCGAGAGGACTTAATGACTTGATGATATCTCGACCCATCGATTCTCGCTCACAGTTTAGTGCAACGACGTTCTCACCTGAGAGGCGGGAGAAGGTTGATCGAATGGTGAGTTTGATTGAGTGATGGTTCGGAAGAAGAGAGTGAGCGTACGATCAACAGAGCTGTAGAGAGATTGTTGTTCCCCGTCATGGGCTTGATCATGATCGTGGTCGTCGTGACAGCCTCCTCCTCGTCCTCCTCCTTGATTCGAGTGGGAATGAGAGCCAGAGCTGTGAGAGTGATGGTTCGAATGGGAATGAGACATGGCACGTTGAGGGGATGAGATGATGTCCAAGGTGGTTTTGGGGGAGGTTGATCGGTCGGTAACCTCGTCGTCCTCTCCTCACTCGAATTCCCTTGAATGGCGAAAAAGTCGACCCCTGCCCTCTCCTCCCCTCTCCTCCCCTCTCCTCCCCTCCCTCTGCTTCCACCCTCTCCTACACGTCTCGATCGACAGCATCCTTGCCACCGCTTCCCTCCTAGCTCCCTTCAGAATCCGTCCACTGATCACACCCGGGAAAGGCCCAAGCTTTTGACCCCTTCGGCCTTTTTGAACCCTTCCTCTTTTCAGCCAATCTCTTTCCATTCACCATTCAGCCAGGTATCCTCAATCAGTCCACTCCACACACACATAAACACACACCCCTCTTGATGCTGTCTTCTCCCCTTGGTTTCCCAAGTTGTCACATCATTGTCTCGACTTCTCTTTACATCCTCTTTTCAACCTTCCATTTCGACCCCTCGCATCCCTGATCTCGTTTGCCTCGGTTTCTTTTCTTCTTCCTCTCATCCCTACCGGGTCGTTCGAAGCCGTTCACACCTGCTCATCGCATTCCTTCCGTTCACCCGAAAGTTGAAGTCAGTCGATCAAGCCCATGGCGTCGAGCGGTCAAAACGTCACCCAAAATTCAACCCCTCAAGTCGTTTTTCATCAGATACGTTCTGGTGCGCTTGCGCTTCTAGTCCAAAGACATCCTCTATTCCCTTTCGTGACGCTTCATGCCCCTCGGGTCGTGTTTGAGAGTTGGGAGAGGTAGAGGGAAGCTATATCTCTCTTCGCTTGTTGTATGGATTCATGATGTTTGTCTTGACGCATGCCGAGTGTGAGTGACGATAATCTCGCAGTGCAGTATATGGCCTGAGCACAATGCCAATCACGAAGAATTTTTCAAACGATCGACGGCGGCGAGCGGTAAGAATGGAGACTGGCGAGTCATGAGTGAGATCAGAGACTCGAATGGAGCCCAGCTAAGACGAAACGAACAGGAACGTGGCTGACAGGTCGAATGTGTTGGCTTTATATGATGAATCATGAATCATATGACACTGGATATCCGGTCGGAAATCATTCTGACCGACAAGTCCCCCCAACCGCCTCCACATAGAGTTCCAGGTTGACTTTCCACCCATCACAACTACCCAACCCACACACCATGGGTCTCGCCACCCTTCTCTTCCAGGCCTCTGCTATGGGCTTCTCATCGTTCCTTGTCGGCATGGCTCCCTTGATGCTCGGAGCGAGTGCAGGAGGTAAGCTTTGTCGTCATCAGATTCCGTTGCCGCTTCTCGTCCTCATCTTCGTCCTCGACCTCGCTCCCTTCCGCTCTCGTTCTCGGATCAAGGCAAAAAGATGAAGTGTGGCAAGATCGTTGGCATGGGTTTACTTGTTGGAGCCGCTCTGACAGTCGTTATCCCCGAGTGAGTCGTCCCTCAGCCTTGCTTGATGTTGCTTTCCCGATCAACTCAGATGCCAGCTCCTCTCCGTTATGTCGTGCACCTCTGGTCCTTAGAGGAATCTCAACAATGTATTCCGCCACAGAAGTCGATGTGAAATCGGATGAATCACCCGCCTTCCGTTTATCAACCGTCCTCTGGCATACCGCCGGCATCGACGACCTCATTGATCCTTCTTCTACACCGCTCGCAACAAAGCCCATTTTCAAAAGGGACAGCCACGATCATGACGATGACGATGACGACGATGATGACGATGATGAAGATGACGAGGAGGATGATCGACACACCAAGTTCAGACATGGTTCGAATCCCACTCACGCCATTGGAATCTCGTTGCTCGTGAGTTCTGTCATGTTCACCGCTTGATATGACCAAACGCTGACCCAATTTCTCCTTCACAGTCTGGATTCATCATGATGATGATGTTGGTCCTTTCAGCAATTCTTGAGTCACCTACATGCGCCTTAACCTAATATCCTTGAACGTTTCAGTATCGAGCAGGTGTCCCATTCGCACTCTACCCACTCGCACTCCCATCCCAACCCTCATCACCACCATCATGAACACTGCACTCCCGCTTCTCGACCCATCCGAGCTCGAGCTCAATCCAAGACTCCTCTCCTCCTGCGTTCACAATCTCAACCTTTAGGTTCTAACGCTCTGACCAGCCCGCTTCCCCCCACCTGGCATTCTCTTCAACGCACTAACACGGCCTCAAGCATCCACCCACCAATCGCAGAAGACCCTGAAGAGCATTTCTTGGGACAAGCTCATGAGGGAGGGGAGGGTTCGACAGAAGACGAGCACGGAGAGAGCTCACATCCTAATCATAAGTCGAATCACAGTCATCAGGACCGAGAAGATGGGGATATCGGAGCGGTTGGATCTGAACTCGATGAGGAGGAACTTATCGGGGACGACGAGGTAGAAAAACATGGACCAGGAGAGGGAGAGGGAGCGGGCAAGTCATTCTCCGCGACGCTGGGCTTGGTCATCCATAGTGCTGTGAGTCGGGGAAAGAGAAGAAACGTCTTCACTCTAGTCGCCATCGAACGGATGGATGTCCGTCGCTGACCGTTGTTTTGCAAATTGGTACACTATCTTCCCCAGGCCGATGGAATCGCTCTTGGGGCGAGTGCTACCTCGGCAAAGAAAGGTCTCGGTCTGGTCGTCTTTCTAGCCATCTTCATTCACAAGAGTCAGTCGATATGGAGCTCTAATCAGAGATCGTAGAAAAACGTCATTTCTCGGAACGGTCGACGCTGAACGCGAACTCCCCCCCCCCCCCCCCCCCCCCCCCCCCCCCCCCCCCCCCCCCCCCTTCCCTCTTCGGTTTCGTCCATCCAGTCCCGGCATCGCTCGGTTTATGCACGACCTTGATGAGTGACAACCTTCCACGATCTCAGATCCGTTTTCGCATCGGCCTCTTCTCAGTCGCTGCTCCTATAGGGGCTATCTTGACGTACATCGCCGTCGAGATCTTTGCGTCTGGGAGCGATCCCAAAGTCTTGATGTGGTGGACGGGCGTGGCTTTACTCTTCTCTGTATGTCATACGTTCTCTGTTGACTCTTTCTTCTTCTTCTTCTTCTTCTCCTTTCTTTCCTTTGATCGCACGGTCTCACTATCTGCTGTGTCATCTCTCTTTGCTTGTTTTCTTTCCATAAGGGTGGCACCTTCCTATACGTCGCAACCGTCATCCAAGATTTGGATGGACCTCACGAGTTGACACCAGAAGAAGCTGCTCAGGAGATCGGGAAGCACATGAGGTTATTGCTCATGATCGCAGGCATGGTCACTCCATTGGTCCTCTCCAGATTGAGTGGTCACAAACATTGAGAGAGAAGGAGGAGGTTCTTTTTTTCTCTTTTCGTTCTTTTCTGCTTCCTTTCTGTTCTCCTTTCCTTTCTTCTTCGCATCCTCCTTCACGCCCGGTCGTTTACGGAGTCGTTTTCTTCCTGTTTTTTTTTTCTCTTTTTTTTTGTCTTTTTCTTCTCGGGCGAAGATCTTGATCAGTATCTTGTTTCTGGGAAGGGGATTATTGTTGACTTTTATAGTAGTAAGCCCGATCGTGCTTGAACCTTGCGATGGTATCGAGCAGATCATGTCTGAAAATCCGATGGAGTGAAGTAGTGCAGCAGTACTGGATACCATGGTTACCTATGACAGCTTGGGTGGAACAAAGCGAGAGAAGATGAGGGGTATTGGGGGGATGGGGGGGAGAAACCGGCGAAGGTGTGACAAACTGGGGGTTGGGGTCTTTCGATGCTTCAACATCAACCACCTCAATCAATCTCACCATGGCCATCAAACTGGCGATCATCGATGACTACAGCGGGTGATTTCAACATTGTTCGAAAGTAACGTTCAAACAGGACCCATGCTCGTCTGACATCTTTTCTTTTTCGTCTTTACCTCGTTCGCTCGGATTGGTTCGGTCCGAACTTGGGCCGATGTCACTTTGTCAATCTCCTCTCCCAGTCTAGCCACAACGCTAGCTGACTGGTCGGCAGTCAGATCTCAAGGGGTAGAGATGACGACCTTCTCTGACACGCTCCAAGCCGAGGATGATCTGGTTCAACGACTCGAATCATGTGAGTTGTCATCGATTCAAAGATTCCTTCCCCCTACAACCATCGCCGCATGAACCCTTTGGGGTCTCAAAAAAAAAAACCCCCAATCCTCTTCCTGACAAAGATTCCTTCCAAAAAAAAAAAAAATAATAATCGCCAAACCTCTATTCGTACTCACATCAGTCGAGATCATCTGCACTATTCGAGAGAGGACTCCCTTCCCATCCTCTCTCCTCAATCGACTTCCAAACCTCAAGTTAATTCTTACTCAGGGCATGCACAACCGTGTCATCGATTCAGAGGCTTGTCGAAACCGTAACGTCCTGGTCCTAGGAACGAAGCAACTTCCGAATGACGTCCAAGGAAGTGGTGAGGGAACGGTAAGATGGTCTGGGGACTTTTTTTTTTCGCTTCATTAAAGCCCGATCCTTGGTCAATCCATTTGGATGTTCTTTTTCTTCTTGTTGATCTCTATGGTACCGAGTAAACCAGGTCAGATTTGATGACCGTATCTGACTCGTTGGTTTTTCTTTTCTTTTCTTTTCTTTTCTGATCTTTTCTTCTCCCTTCTGATTGCAGGTGGAACATACTTGGGCTCTCATCTTTGGTGCGACCAAAGGTCTCGGTAGAGATGCTCGCCTTCTCGATAACTGGAAAGCAGGAGACACAAAATGGCAAACTGGGATCAACGTATCACTTCGGTCAGGCCCATCAGAAGTGTTCATACTCCATGAAAGAAATATGCAAGAAGTAGAAGAAAAGAAGAAGAAGAAGAAGAAGAAGAAGAAAAAAAAAACAGCAGCATCGCCGAGAAACTGATGAAACTTTCGATCCTTTTTCTTGTCGTTTCTTTCTCTTCTTCTTCTTGACATCATTTTATTCCGCTCTTTGACCAGAGGCAAGACGCTGGCGATCCTAGGGTTCGGTCGGATTGGTCAAGGTCTTCTTCCTGTAGCAAGAGCACTGGGTCTCAAGATCGTCGTTTGGTCGCCGAATTTAACAGCTGAGAGAGTGATGCCGTTTGGCGAAGATTTAGGTTCGTCATATTGCCTCCCCTCCCCTCTTTTTTATCTTTGGGACAAATCTCCTCATCAAATTGTGTGATACCAACGAAATCCTTTCTTCTTGTTCTCCTTTTCGCTTCCTGCCCACATGATCAAACAAATTACCTCGTCCTCAATCCTTTTACCATATCGTCATAGTGCTCGCTTCATCACTCTCTGACCTCCTTTCTAAAGCTGATATTCTCACGCTTCATCTCGTTCTTTCTCCCTCCACACGACATATCATCTCCAAGAAGGAACTTGATGAGATCAAACCTGGAGCTTTCATCGTGAATACTTCTCGTGGTGGTCTGATTGAGGAATCAGCTTTGATAGATGCACTGAGAGCGTCCAATCGAAGACTAAGGGTGATTTTTTTTTTCTTCCTCCTGACGTTCAACTCTATACTTGCTGAACCCCTTGCTCCCATTGGGAATGACTTAGGGAGCTGCTCTCGATGTCTTTGAGATGGAGCCATTCTCGGCAAAGGGAAACCCATTCAGGGATCTCGATAACGTCACGTACGTCTTCACCATCTCTTCTCGACTTTACAGATGTGGATGATAGAACATGTCGAACCTTTTTTTTTTTTCTTCTTGATCATCTTAGACTGACCCCTCATATGGCTTACTCGACGGAAGAGACATTGACGACTTGGTGGAAGGAAACGGTGGAAAACTGTTTGAGTTTTCTCGAGGATGGTGGGAATCGATCAAGGACTGACGGGAAGGCACTTTGGTAGCAATAGTTGGATTTTGGTGTATCGATGGGTTTCTTTTCTTTCTTTGTCTTTTGTTGATCAAGTCTAAGGAGACTAAGCAAGAGGAAAAGGAAGATGTAACGTATCCCAGCAGAACTAGCATCGCTGACGCGCGAAGAGTCCTTCGACGCGTTGCGACGTTGCGCGACGTCCGTCAGACCTATTCCCTCGATTCACTTACCATGTTTGGCGATGACGCTCTCAAACTCGTCGTAGATGCTCGCCGCTCGACAGGTCAGTTCATCACATGCCATCAATACCCTGAACCATCTACGTTCATGTCCTTTTTCCGACTGACCCAGAATTCCCCCCCCCCCTCCCCTCCCCCCTCTCCTCTTCACTCTCCTCTCAACCTATCCTTCCCTCCCACAGCATCTGATACACTCCAGAAATACAACGATGAACTCGTTCGACAAGTTTGCCTCGAAACTCGTCTTCTTCATCAAGAATTCCTTCAAACAGCCGCCATCATCACCCAGCAACGTTCAGACTCTCAACAAACATCGACCTACTCCCTCTCACCTGAGCTACCAGAAGGAACACCATCGCCCGCTCTCATTTGCAACCTGACAGTCCAACATCTTTCATGTCGAAGGAACAAGAGATGTCTTTTAGCCTATCATGCTCATCGACTCAATCATCTAAAACATCTCTTTTGGTCAACTTCATCGGGTTCCTTGGCTCATCTTCTCTCTCCACCACCCCCATCATCATCATCAATACCGACATCATCATCAAACACCATCAACGGTTCGAATGAATTCAACAACAACAACAACCAACATGAACCCATCGACACTCGATCCAAACTTTCACCTCACGAGATTGATTTCCTTCGAGGTTACAACGATCTCGTCCTCGATTATAAATCAGAGTACATCGATGCTTTTGATTTTAGTGCTGGTTTGGAGAAACCACCCAAGGAATTGTTCGTTAACGTCAAGGTGGTGAGGGAGTGTGGTATCGTTTGGACCGAGAGTATGGGTGCCATGGATTTCGGTAGGAGAGGTCAGAGGTTCTTGGTCAGGAGGGGAGACGTGGAAAGGTTGATCGTTCAGGGTTATCTGGAAGAAGTCTAAATGTCGGCCGGAGGGGAGAGGAGAGGGGAGGTTTACGTGTTGTAAAAAGGGGGGGGGGGGGGGGGGGGGGGCGCTACAAAACAGGTAGGAGTGAAGCTGAGGAGAGAGGGCAAGTTCGGTATGGGTTTTGAAGGATGAAGTATTTGGTTCAAATCCTCTTGAATGAACGACCCATACGAAGGCTCGCATCCGGTAAGTCACAAAAAAAAAGGTGTCTCATCATATTTCAGATCGAGTTCCTCGTGTAGATGCTCAAGTAAGATCCCTATCCTTGTTTTCTTGTCCAGAAAAATCCGTTCTTGTCACTCGATTGATACGCTCGCTTCTCGCGTCAACAAAACAAGGGGCAAATCCAGTAAAGCAGATTTGCACCCTCTCTCCCCCCCTCCCCACCCCTCCTACTCGATTTGGTATACTCTTTCCAGATCCTATTTCTTCTCGAAGGACGATGTCGAAGCTCAACAGCACGTCTCTCGGTAACCCTCAAATCTTCAATTCCTGCCCGACGTCTGCTCCGGATACCGTTTGGCTACATCTGGAGACGACCAACCGTCCCGTCATCATTGGGTCCTCCTTTCAATCGATGTTAGAACAAGGAGGAAATGACAAAAAAAAAACGACATGATGTCTCTTGAGACCTTGGACGTGGCAGAAGGGAGTGGAAACGGCTTGTTGTTGACGTACAAGCTCGTCTAGCTTTCGCTTAAGTTATACTTCCATAGCCATACAATCTACATAGGAGATAACAGAAAAACAGAAAGAGGGTCGAGAGATAGATAAAGACAGAAATTCAAAGCGTACAAGAGTTGAGTCACTAAGAAGAGAACAGAAAAGGATCCGTCTAATCAATGACGAGCTCGTCCTTCCTCTTTCCTAAGATGGCTTCCCAAACGTTCCTTCCCTCCAACCCCTCCCAAATTCCACCCGGACCCTTTGCTTTCTCCCCCTCGGATCCCACCGCCAAGAGTCTCTGCCAGAGAACCATCCAATCCAGGGCGTTTCCGACGGTCCAAAAATTCTCCGAAGTCCCGACCGAGTCCGATCGATCGTTCTCGCCCTCGACGAGGTCGGTAGCATTCTTTGTGGATGGATCAAAGGGAGTGGGAGGGTGAGGATTGATTTTGGGAGGTGGACCAAGGATGTCGTTGACAAAGGCGTCGGCTCGGGAGTTTGGGGATCCAGTTGATTCGACCATGGAAGCGCAGGCTGGGAGTGGGCATTCGATTGATTGATGAAGATCAAAGAAAACTTTGGCCCTGGAGAAAACAAGATTGGCGGTGAGCGGACCCTCGGACCAAAAGATCAGTTGATGGAAGAGTGATCAAAGAAGAACCCAATTCAAGTCCTTACACTGATTCACTGTCTCCGGAGGGAACGATCCATCCGTTGATACCGTGTCGAACCTGAAGGGGGATTCCGCCCGCATCGCTCGTCACGATGGGAACACCTTTGGCGATAGCTTCTGTGACCTTGACCTCGAAACCTTCTTTCGTCGATAGTTGAGCTGCACACCAGGCACCTGAGTCGGATAGGTCGTTCCAAGGGACATCGATTTTAGTCAACGACCGACTTCTTGTTTGGCATTCCGTCTGACCTACCTTGAAGGATCGCACCCAACGTCCGGTCGCAGGGAGCTGGAATCAAGAAAGATGCAGACAAGCACAAGTCCGAAGTGAGTCAACGGCGCCGTTCAATCCTTTGCCTCTGTATACTCACGAACTCGTACTACGCTGACATCCTCCCGGACAAACGCATACGCATCGCTTGCGAGCGTCTGGTTGATCTGCTCGAACACCGGCTGTCCGTCTGGATCATCCACTGAACCATGCCCGCAGATGATAAGCTGGGGTGTCTCTCCAGTCGTGGTACCGAGCTCGGCTAGCTTTCGGCGGAAGGATAGGTAGGCGGCCAAGAGGACGGGGATCCCCTTGGAGGGGTCAAATCGGGCGACTTGTGTGATGTATGGTCGTTCAAAGTCGACAGTGACGCCGGACTAGGTAACGATGAACGCATAAGGTGTTAGCAGCTGCGACGCTAGAGCACATCAGGGTGCTTCTCACCTGCTGCTGAGAAAGGCGAAGGAAGAACCCTTGATAGTTGCGGAGATCGTGACGACCGATCGGCTTGTTCAGTCCATCGAGAGGGCTAAGACGAAACGCCCGATCCATAAGCGCTGTCCAAGTCGTTTAGCTGGGAGTGACTCGGAATCAGACTTACTCGGTGCTAGGTGCCATGTATACAAGGGGGATTTTGGATTCGATGACGTTCTTAGGAACGAAAGCCTTGACGGGATGAGCGACGAATCTGATGATGTCGACGTATGAATTGAGGGGACTACGTTAGTGCGTACGTGATATCGGCAGCAAGATGGGTCGACAAAACCTGCGACGTACACATCGGCTGCCTGGATGAAATTCCAGAGGTACTGAACAGGCGTGATGTTTTATCGGCTTCTAAGCTTCTAAAGCGTTCTCAACAATGATATCTACTGACGTTCCAGACTTTGGCATGTGATCCTCCACCAGCTTGAGGGTCATCGACAAGGGCGGTATCGATCTGAATGTGGGATCGATAGATGATTTTGGCATCTGGCTTGCGCTCTCGGATCCTGGGAATGAGGTTGGCTAGTTGAGGATCCTTTTTTGTTTGTGTTTTTGGCGTAGATTGGGTTCATGAAGGTTTGGATGATCAGATCATACAAGCTCGTCGAAGTGGTATGTCCAGTATCAAACAACTTACATCGATCACTATGATAGAGGCATCGAGAGGCCCGTTCTCGTCAGCCCAGAAAGTATCCAGATTGGCTAGATATCGAGAGATACCGGACACGGGGTAAGCTTTACGTCCAATCATATCGGTTGAACTGAATCGTCGTAATCACCTTTGGTCCAACCCTCAAACATGGCCTGATCCGAGTCTTCAAGGGGAGTATCCGAAACTCCCTGCAGACAGTTATGGAATTTACGTTTGGTGACATCGAAGATGTCGGGGTGTCCCTGGAAGATGAAGAGTGAGGGTGGACGAGCGTTACTCTAGGGCATAAAAGAAGGTGGTCGGTCGATCGAGTCGACGCGTGACTTACCTCTGGCACGTACCAGGCCACATCTAAACCTACGAGACGCCAGAGACGGAGCAGTGCCGCTCTCATTAGAGCGACACCTCCACCTACAGAATCGATTTTGGGGAACAGATCGGATGGATACAAAGCAGGAGCACATAGGGGGAAATCCATGAGAATCCTCATAAGCCTTATTCTGATCTGAGCAAGAGAAATGGATAGATCATCTAACCTTGTGGAGTGGCGGAAAAAAATGAGATTGATACGTTCGCATCCTTAAGTTCTGTCGAAT
Organism: Udeniomyces megalosporus; assembly: GCA_039545415.1. NCBI lineage: Eukaryota > Fungi > Basidiomycota > Tremellomycetes > Cystofilobasidiales > Mrakiaceae > Udeniomyces > Udeniomyces megalosporus. The sequence goes on along the minus strand of BCKM01000009.1, from coordinate 309,492 downwards.
ACTGGTGGGGGCCCAGCGATCGGCGAGAGATGAAAGATCACATGCCGCTTAGCATCTCGTTCATCGAGACGAGACGCTTCCAGACTCACTTTCGTGAATTTTTCCCACACTCCATCCGAAGAAGTCGCCTTGTAGTCGTTGAGGCCAGCTATCTGAATCTTGACATCCGGTTTGCCAGACTCGGAGGCCTGTATGGTCCGACCGAAGCCATCGACTTTCACCTCCCGGTTCTCGGCACCAACCTACATCGACCGGAAAGTATTAGAGGCGTCTCCAACTCTCATCGAGCAGTTCGCTTGAGCCGATGACATACTTGGACTGTAGTAGCGGACCGAACCGAGACTGCGAGGTGCTCTAAGGCTTGATGGATGGCTTTTTTTGCCCGATGGTCCTGCCCAATTGAGAGGAAGGATGTTCAAGCATGAAGACTGTTTGACCTGCCACGACCGAGCATGAGAATTCACTTACAGCATCCGCGTGGTGATCAACCTCTGTCCCATTCTCCTTGGCCGACTTTGGAAGGAAGTCCAAGGGGATATGCTTAGCGTGGCGCGATGGCTGAGGATCCATCTCAGCCTCTGGAGCGAGGAATGGGATGCAGTCTAGCTTCTGCCAGAGGGTTGGAAGAAGGAGGGGTTCCTGCTGCAAAAAGATGGGAGGAATGGGTGACGCGATGGCAAGGAATTGAATCTGGCAATACAAGCGTGGAATTTTGTTCTCCTGGGTCAGCCAAAAGAAAAGAGGGAAGATTGAAGGACTGTGCTCACGTTGTATCCTTGATTGATCTCAAAATCACGGAGTCGAGTGACGAGGTTAGAAACGACCGTCTTTACACCTTCTCCGCCCTCGTCGAAATCATAGCCTTGGCCTTCGCCGCTCTCCGATCCGATGAATCCAAATCCGTCGGACACGGCGAGCTGCCAGGTAATTCCATCCTTTCCCTTGAGAGCGAGGTAAAGTCCAATGAACACAGATTGATTGTGGCGAGTCGCTCCTCGCTTAGTCGGGAGGGAGTTCCTCCGGCGCTTGGGTGCTCGGTCTGGGTGAGGTGGCACCGTGCCACTGGCTTCGTGTGAGTGTGAGACGACCATTCAAGGCGGTGTTGATGAGCAGCTGATAGTGAAGTGACGATGAGGGTGATGGTTGTATGCAGGCGGTGATCGTCTCCCGAAGGGGCGTTGGGAACCTCGCCGATCCGGAAGCCGAGGTCGGCTTGAAAGAGTCCGGCCCTACGTCACCGTGCTTGGCTCCTCTGTGTTGAATGAAGCATCTGAATCATTGCATCGATCCCGTACAAAGCTTCGAGAGGTACAAGTACAGGAGGAAGAAAAGGACAAAAACGCAAGATGACGATAAATACGAAGCAGACAGGGTCCATCAAGGGAATGGGACGATGAGTGAGCGAAAGTAGACAAGTGAAGGAATAGGGGATGCAAAGGAAAGGGAGGGAGAGAAGGAGAGAGAGTATGTTATGCAAGGACCTTGTGGGATGATGCAGGGAGCGACGGGTAGTCCACGAGGCGAATAAAAGTGGAGACAGGGGAAACTCGATAGAGAGCCAAGACAGAACGAGCGAGGTGGTATAAGGACTGCTGGGTGGATAGAAACATGAGCGATGATATCTGAACGTGGATGCAGTGTCCGAGGGTCGCAAGGAGGAGAGCGGGGGAGACTACGACTGATAGTTCAAGCGTTGGTCTGATTTTGAAGCTCGGAGTAGTGGGTCTTCCACGTTCCAGATGGGAGGAGATTCGATAGGCGGATCGAACGATTCGTCAAGAACCCTCGAGACGCTCGAATCGCTTGAAACGTCGATCCGGTTAGGTGCGAGTGGCGAGGAGGCCCGGTGATAAGGCGGAGATTGGATGTTGGTCTGATCTGGCGGAACCGGTGGAGGATGCGATGCAGGTAAAGTTTGACGTGAAATTTGATCTAGTGGCGAAACTCTATCGAATTGAAACGCAGGCGGAGACGGATCAGCGGGCGTGGGCGATGATTGCAGAGGTTCGGATGAAGTATCTAGAGTCGGAGAGGTGATGGGTGACTCGGCGATGGGATCTGATGTGATGGCAGTCGAAAAGGACGTCAGAATCGATGGTCGGTGGGGTAAACTAGAAGGGAGGCTGGGTGGATTGATGCGGGACGACGAATTCGTCGAACGGAAAGAGGCGGATGAAGGTGAGAGAGGGAAACCAGATGTACTGGCAGACGAGCGAGCATTGCCGTGTTGAGAGACTGGGTTAGTGGTTGGAGGATATGTGTGGGTAGGGAGAGGGAAATGAGGCGAGTAAGGACTGCTTGGAAGTTTGGCGTGTACATGAGGTGGGGATGTTGACGAGACCACCGTCGCACTTGACGAGTAACTCGTACTCGTGCTCGCTGAGCTTCCGACCCGTCTCTTCTGACCCATCGTCGCTGCAAGGTTGGCACCGGATGGAGATTCACTTCTGCTCCGACGAGCTTGTCTCTGAGCTTGGAGAATCGATTCCGCGGCTGATATCCTCCTGGCGACATGAATCCCTCCATCTCCTCCGCTCGGTCGACGAGTCCCGCTCAAACCGACCCCAGCCGACTCCATCCCAATATCCTCGGTATCGTCTTGCTGAATCCGCCAAGCCCCCGAAGACGTCGAGGGCGCTACAATCGAGAGGTCGTCGTCATCGTCCATCACTGACGGAGCTGCGAAGCCAGCAAGACCTTGACCGTCGCTGATGCCATCAAAGCCTGCGCCTAGAAGAGAGTGAGCTCGACTTTGCTTGATTTTTCCAACGCTGCTCCCTCTCGAATCGATCTTCTTCAGTCTGGTCGTCGAGCCCCATGCGCTTGAACTCTCTTCGCCTTCGTCTCCCGAGAACGACGCCATCGTGGAACTCCCGATGGAACCACTCGTCGCCCTCCTTGCCATCTGGATCCGCTGGAAGTCGCTCGAGTCGTATGTGAGATGTTTTGTCGAATCGGACGGGTCAAACGGAGATGACGGGGCTGCAGCGTAAACGTTGTTTCGTTTTTCGATTCCACCTTCCTGATCCGATGGATTGCCGCTCGTCAGGACCCCATCCCGCTTCAGTCTCCTTCGTAGGTACAGGTAACGACCGAGGAACAAAGCAACGATCGAAAACACCAGTCCTCCTACCACCGCTCCAGCGATAACCCCCTTTCCGACACGCGAATCCGATTCGTTCGCATCCGCGTTGTTCTGCGCGTTACCCCTCGAAGCACCGGTCGAGGGCGGCGTCGAAGGGGGGACAATATCGATGTGGGCGACTCTGACTCGGTTGAACTCGTCAAGAGCGGCAGAAGTGTTTGTGAGAGCGTGAAGGGCGAGCTGAGGTGTCGCCCATTGACCTCGAGATGTTATGGTTGGACCAGAGCCAACAAAGTAGACGGATCGCATAAAGGCAGCACCGAGAATCATGTCGCCTTTGTCGATCAAGCTGGATGCCTCAACGTGCTGTAAAGACCCCACTAAAAACACAGGTAATCAAGCAAACATGGTACGTCAATCGATCAAGTGACGGATTTTATGACCAGAGGGAAGAACGACACCAACAGCAAGTCCGATGGGTCGGGTCTGACGACATGTAGTCACTCAAATCGAGAGGGTGGATCGGATAGACTCCTGAGGAGAGCGTTAGCTCCAGCTGTATGGGCGTTGTGCAAGGCAGGTAGTCTGAACGGGTCGAGGGTAAGCCTTTGATATCGAATCACTGCAGAGATGACGCTTGGCGACTCACACTGCCCATCTTGAGCAGGTCCTACGCCAACTGATCCATAGATGCCGTTGAGGGCGTTCCTGTCGGAAAGGTAGATCCCCATGGCTCCAGAGTCGAGAACAGCAACAGGCCAAGCCTGGAACATATCGAGGGATCAGTCATGATCCTCTCCTTCGGTAAACACAGACCAAGATACGTGGGACACAACACATGCACATACCTGACCAGTCATAGCTGAGCTTCCTATGGCAATCTTGCCCTTCGATCCGTCTGGGTTGACGACCTTTATTCCCTGGACCGGCAGTCTCCAAAAGATGGGTTCTCCAGCAGATGATTCGACAACCGACGCATATGAGAGATTCTGCTGACAGGAGATCGAGCAGACGTTTGGCAGATGAGCGTTGACACCAAGTTGTGATTGGACACGAGGATCAGAGGGACGGGCGAGAGATAGTGAGAGGTAGGGGATGTTGCTTGAGGAAGCGGTGGGATCTTTCGGTGCTCGGGGAGTATTTTGGGAAGGAGGCTTCTTTGGCAAGCCTCCCGGGTTGAGGTTTGAGGAAGATGAGGAAGAGATAGAAGACCGTCGTCGGCGCTCGACCGAGCTATCGTCGTTCAGCACAGGGGGTCGTTGCAAGTTGGTGAGCGGAGGAAGATTGTTGTCGTAGATGGTGTTGGTGATGATCGAGTTCCCTGGTAGCGATAGGCCAAGAACTCCACTCAATCTGCCACCTGCCAGATCCTCCTCGTCCACCTGGGAGGCGACAGCGAATGCTTGTTTATCGATCGTGGTGGTACCGACGGACACTTTCTCCCAGTAAATTTCGCCAGAGACTCGTCCGATGACATACGAGATCAAAAAGGGATTGTTCTGCGTTCGCGATCGATGCCAAGACGAAAAGCAGGAGGCGGGAAGTGAGTTGGTTTGCGGGTGCACGGGAGGAGGACACGGAGGTCCTTGTTTTCGTGGTGGTCTCACCGAGTCTTGGGCAGTTGTGGACAAGAGTGGGTCATATGTAGGGACGTTGGAGCTGCAGGCAAAGGAAGTGCATGTGGAACCGGCGATCCAGACTGCAAGAAGGAGGAGCAGCCCAGGTCAGCGACGAACAGTTGGGAAGGGCGGAGGCGGGGACCACGCGACGGCGAAAGTCGGGGATGGGGGAACGAGGACAGGAATGTACGATCTGAAGACCCTGTGTCGACTTGAACGTTGAATGTCTTGCCTCCTATTGATATGGGTAGGGTGTAGTAGCTGTTGCGAACGGGAAAACGCATTGAAAGTGTTGAGGGCCTGCTGCCTCTGAACCAAACAACCGGTCACGATGGTCCTGGTCTACTCACACGCCGGTCGAAGCTGCTGTCATAGTCAGGTCGAGGACCTGGCCGTTGGACATCTCGGGTATGCTGGCTCGGTGGTGCAGGTTTGAGAAAGAGGACATTGGAGAGGAGTAGGAGGAGGATGAAGCAGAAGCGGACGGAAAGACCTGTCGTCTGCGCAGTCCTCGCTTCGAGGGGGCAGGGGAGATATCCATCAAGAACGAAAGGGAAGAGAGGGGACGAGAGCACACAAGAAGGGGAAGTAGAAGTCCGGGAGGAGGGGAGGGGAAGGAAGGAATCGAGGAGGATCACCTCCTGGGCCGGAACCGAACGGAAGAAAGCGTTTTTTCGTTATCCCTCGTGTTTATCGTCGTTCATCTTCCGTAAGGCCAGGCAGATCTCTATTGCTCTGACGCAATCATGCTGCCTTCCACTCGAGGGCCCGGACGCATGACAGTGATGATAATAATGATGAAAAAAAAATTCATCAGAAGGGTGCTCAACCGAAAGTTCACTTTCGGCAGAGGGAGGGAGGGAGTGAAATCGTTCCTCGAGATCCCTTTCACAAACTTGCTCTCAATTTTGACTGCAGGGAGCCGATGGAGGATGTCGCCTGTGGTAACCATTACGAAGCCCCATAGCTCTCCTAACAGTGAAGGTGTAGCTGACATAGTGAAATTCTGACTCATTTTCTCCTTTCGCCGCGGTCGGAAGAAGCCGAAACCCCTCCCTCCGGGGGAAACCAATTTAGTCCTGGTTTCCCCTCCCCCTCCCTTCCTCTCTCACTATCCGGCTCTCCTTCCCTTTAACCTATCCTCAGCTCACTCTAATCCGTCCTGATCTCTCGCTTGTGCTCTATACGCCCTTCATCGGATCGTCGCCTTATCGGAACCTCCTTGATGAAATCATCCAGCTATCCACCCTCCACCCAATTTCCTTCCCCTTCTCCCACTCTCTCCTCAATACCTCTGACCGATCCATCACATCATGATCCAATACCAATGACTTCTCTTCCACTTTCGACCAACGAAAAGATCTCGTCGGATCCTAATACGGGTTCGGGAAAGGAAACCCTCACCTCCTTTCCGCCCTTGCCGGGTTTGGATCGTATCGAGAAGGAACGGGTAGATCATGTCGGAGAAGAAGAAGTTGAGGAGATTGCCGATCCTATGGGAGCCAAGGAAGATGCTGCCGTCATCTTTCCCGATGGAGGACTTAGAAGTTGGTTCGTCTTTGTAGTTCCCTCTCTTTGGATAGACTCCCCCTACTCCTCCGACCGTTATCATATCAGACTCGCAGCTGATCAGCATCCCACACTTGTCTCTACATACAGGCTGGTAGTAGCTGGAGCGTTCCATCTCACATTCGCGACGTTTGGTCTGACAAATGCGTGAGTAATCTGCTCTTTTTTTTTTGTCCCTCTTCCGGACCGACTTCACCCGCCATCTCCGGCGAGCTTTTTCTTTCGTCAAGTCATATGCGCATCCGTAGACTCATCTCCAGATCGTTCGCTTGCTCGTTATCCAGTTGGGGCGTATTCCAATCCTACTACGAGACCAACAGCCTCAACGATCAGACCGCATCCGCAATGTAAGAATTCCCTGAGGGTTGTTTTGCCTTCTTTTGAGTTGTCATTCTCCCTAACCAAATCGTACCTGCATCCCTTTCCTATTTACAGCTCCTGGATCGGCTCGTGTCAATACTGCCTCATCTTCCTTCCGTCAGTTGTGGTTGGGCGGATGCTCGACCTCGGTATCTTTAAGATACCATTTTTCATCTCTGCTGCACTCTACATCACCTCCATCTTCCTTACCGCCGAAACTCACACATATTGGCAAGTCATTCTCTGTCAGGGGATCCTCCTTGTGAGTCGGCCCGATCCTTCCTCTCATCTCTTTGCTTGAGGGTATGCCAATACCTGTCTCTTTCCGTCACTCATCGATGCAACGTTCAATCACGATCTCGCGCGAAACAGGGTCTATCGGCTGGCGTCATGTTCGGTCCAGCACTTGCCATCGTAGGCCATTGGTTCCATCGTCGACGATCGATAGCATACGGTATCGTAGCGTGCGGGTCTTCCATCGGTGGAACGATCTTCCCGATCTTGGTCAGGAATTTAATCCCAAAGATTGGATTCAAATGGACCCTTCGAGTCGTTGGTTTCATCGTGGCTTATGCTGTTGGATTCGCTTGTCTCGTGAGCTATATCGATTCCTCCGTTTTATATGCGGATGTTTCCAAAAAGTACTCCGACTGATCTCTCGTTCCTCATCTCTTGGATCCACATTCAATTTTAATCAGACACTTCGACCTCGACTCCCTCCAAAAAACGTCAAGGGTGGAATGTTCAATCTGGCCGCCTTCAAACGCCCTGCGTTTTCCTTATACGTCGCGGCTTGCTTCCTTGTCATCATGGGCTTATATACGCCACTGAACTGTTCGTGAGCGTTTCATTGGTCTCTTTAATCATCGTCATCCTCCAGGTTGCAAGGTCTGGACTCATCCGCGTCACCGAGGAGTCCTGACTGATCGAGAACCTGCTCTTTCGCCTTGGCCTATACAGATCTAGTCGTGTTCGGTGAGGATCATGGGCTAGGGGATCTCTCGGCTTACCTCGTCTCCATCGCCAACATGTAATGCTCATACTTGCTCATCGTCCCCTTCGCCTCTCGCTTCCCCGACAACGCCACTGGACCTCTTGCTCACCTATCTTGTTTCTCTTCTCCCATCACTCTATTCTCTGCCTATTCCGCAGGACCTCTCTCATCGGGAGACTTGTCCCTGGATTCTACGCTGATCGCTATGGGCCGGTCAATCTCTTACTACCCTTCTCAGCCCTCTCAGGTATCATGGTCAGTTGACCGGAATTTATAACTTGTCACAACGAAAAAAGGGCATTCACTGCAGTTTTTTTTTTTTTTTTCACCCACTGGTCTGTTAGATCTTTGTATGGTCATCATGTACGACCAAAGGTGCCATCATTGCTTTCGCCGTCATCATGGGAATCGCTACAGGTGCCTTTGTTGCTCTGTTTTCGCCGGGTGTAGCTCAGCTTGGAGAAGTCAGTCTTTGCCTCCTCATATCCTATCAGTATCTGTACACGCTGTTGATTAATCGACTTTTTCCATCTTCTTTCATCCTGCTCCTACTTAGACGGGTGACCTGGGTAGGAGAATGGGGATGTTGACGACATGCATCGCTTTCGCATCCTTGGTCGGTCCTCCGATCAGCGGAGCGTGAGTACTGAGTCCTTCCCTTCATCCTTTTCCTCTCAACTGCGTGAAAAAGGAGAAGACAACTCATCTCACGTGAACATTGCCCTCGTTTCCTCCCCCCCCCCTCCCCCCCCTCCCCCCTTCTTAAAACAAAGGATCCTAACGGCGACGGGCTCTTTCCTTCACGTCTCGAGCTTCGCAGGAACAGTCGTTCTGGTCGGAACGTTGGTGATGCTTTCATCGAAACGGATGCTCTTGGGCAGGTGTTTCTCGGGAAAGATGTGAAAGGAAATCAAGGATCCCCGGTCCCAAGTGAGGAAGAAGGGGGGGTCAAGGACAAAACGTCTTTCCAAGTGTTCTTTGTTATAGAGTTGTATTCAAGATGTTCCTTCGATAGCATCGTCATCCGCGGACAAGGCATCGATTGGTTGGTTCTCTTTTTCTTTGCTCACACAGCAAGGAGGGAAGGAGCAATCGAAGGATGGGTTCCCAAAAAGAAAAGATCATTATCATCCCCCCTCTCTGTCTTGCCCGCAACAAAATACAGCTACGAAAGTAAGATTTCTCTAAGCCTCAAAGACGAACGAAGCTCCGACCTTGTGTCCGGGCGAGCCGGCGACCTTTTTTTTTTTGGGGACGAATCGACAGATGAAAAGAAGGGTAATTTCACTCCATCAGTCGCTTGTACATTACACGTTGAGAGGGGGAACGAAAACTTGTCACGACGTACGGGGTTGTTGAGCCTCTGGGTGTCGAGGGCAAGACCGAAAGAGGCCTTAACTCCAGGTCGAAGACCCTGAGTGTAGCCGAGGACGAGGAGACCAGCGTTGTTGATCTTGGCCTTGACGAACGACGAGGGGTCGAGGTAAGCCTTGGTTCCGACCTCGAGGTTCATGCCGGCGGACTTGGTGTCCCAGACACCCTTTCCTCCGGCCTCGATCTCTCCAGAGACTCGGTGGTAGTAAGAGGCAGAGAAGCTGGCAAGAGTAGGAAGGAATCGAGAGCGAAACGGTGCAGGTGTAAGCAACTAATTGTGCGCTTCTCCCAAATGGCATATAGAATTCGAGGACAAAAGACGAGACACTCACACAGAGAGGTTTCCGAGGGCGTGGATGGTGGCGGCGTACTCAGGGGCAGTGTAACCGATGGCACCAGCGTATCGGGAAACGGTACCGGAAAGAGCATCGTAGGTGGCCTCAGCTCCAACGAGGAAACCGTCTCGAGAGACGACGGAGTCGGCGGTGAAAGAGGGACCCTGTGTTTGGAGTGACGGTTGCGAGATTGAGTGAAATCGAGGTGGATACGGGGGAAATCGGATGAGATGCAGAGCAGGGTTAGTGTCCCGGGATCTCAAAGAGCGAAGAGATCCGATGCCGAGCGAAAAAGGCTGGCATTAGCAGAGAGCGTGAGTGGAAGCGCTCACCTTGAAGAGGTCGACAGTGGCCCTGGCGTGGACTCCGGGGGTCTTGTAGATAGCACCAACAACGGCGCCCTTGGCGTTCTTAGCAGGGTTGAGGGTGGTGGTGAGGTCGAGCTTGAGGCCCTTGGCGAGCTGGTTCTCGAGCTCGACCTGAGTTCGGAGAAGGTTGGAGGTGTTCCAGACCTGAGTTCGATATAGGGGACGAGAGAGCGTGGATCAAGATGGGTCAGTCAGGCTGACGGAGAAGAGTTGGTTGACGAGAAGGCGAGATGGAAAGATGGATCGCTTTGGGTCTGTTTCTCCCTTGGGGATGGATGGCTTCAAGAGCTCGGTCTCCTCGAATCTGGCCATCTACCCTGCATCTCGCTCTCTGCCATCAACATCCCAGTGGACCCTTGTACAACCCATCTCGGTCATCCCGACTGGACAAGCACACGCGCGTCGACGAGACACAATCGCAACGAATCGCGTCTCGATTTTGCCGTCTCGAAGTTACATCTCGACAAGCCAAGATGAGACACGTACCTGGGTGATGGCGAGTCCTCGCTTGAAGTCGTTGTACTTTCCCTCAAGGTCACCGTTGATGGCGTTGGACTGAGAGTCCTTGAGTCCGGCGACTCGGAAGACGACGCCCGAAGGAGCCTTGGTCTTGACCTCGAGCTGAGTTCCGATCAAGGGGTAGTCTCGGGTGAGGAGGTCCGAAGAGGACTTGCCAACATCCTAGTTCAGACAAATGATATTGAGAGGAAGAAAGACGATTCAGTAAGACGCGGGGACTGTGAAGGAGGAGGGAAGGGAGGGAGGGTGGAGGGGGAGAGGGGGAAGGGAGGGAGAAGGGCAAGATGGAAAAGAGGGCAAAGAGAAGATTGGGACTTACTCGCCACGAAGGAGGAACGGTCTGCATTTTACTGTTTGGTTGATTAATCGAATCGGAGTCAGGCATCGAACAGGGCTCGACGGGAGTGAGGCGATGATGACGCACGTGAGGATGAAAAGGTGGGAGGGGTAGAGAAGGAGAGAGAGAGAGAGGGTCGAGGTTTGCCTTGGGTTTGCAGGGCAGAATCTCGAAAACGTCGCCTCCCAACGTTGCCTCGATACAAAACGTCACTCGTCCAACCGCTCATGATCCATCCCTCCTTCACCTACCACCTGCCATAACCTCAGTCAGTCACTTCCGAAGGACAAGTTCATCGCTTAATATCCCGCTCATACACCTACACTCGCCACGTCTTCCGCTCATGTTCACCCGCCCAAAGTTGATCGTCATCTTGCCGCCGCGATGATGATCTTCTCTAGCTATCAAGAAGGACACTGGTGATTCGACTGGAGACCTATCTTGAATTACCGATGGTTGGTTCAAGAACTAAGTACGATGATGACAAGAGATGAAGGAAGCAAGCGAATATTTGATTGTCAGCTGCGGATCAAGATGTCTAGATTACATGATATCGAGGGCATGAGAGTTGGATGGTGATATTCAGCCTGAGAGCTCAATCAACATGGGACGTACAAGTCGGACTCACGAGTTGATTGGACGATAGTGAAGAGAATGAACGGAAGACGGAGCGGAAACGTCTAGGATTTCCCCGCCTTTCCTTTACCCCACACACTTCCCTCCCCTTCCCCTTTTCCTTTCTTTCTCTCAACGATCAACTTCCCAAGACTCGCTTTCGGCCTTTTTCCTTCGCTCTCTGCCCTACTATCCCTTCCTCCACCCATCACCACCACCCTTGCCATCCCATCATCCCACATCCAGCTACTCAACCCCATGATTGTCTCGCCCAAGGTCTTGATGCCCGATCCTTCTGCCGCTTCTCTTGCTGCTCTTCGAGAATTCGAATCGTACGTTGTCATGTCATCCTTCTCAACCCCATTGCTCTACCATGAGCCCAAGACTTGCTCGATCCCTCACCCGCCCACTCTGGCTTTCCGGCTCCCCCGTGCTTGTCTTGATGATTCCTTTCCACTTGTTCCGGTCTCTTCCCAAACAGTGCCATAAGCTCTTCATCTGGTCCTGAAAACAAGAAAATTGAGCTCGTCTGCGATGTGCCGACCTGGTCGCCCGCATGCTGGGATGGTGAGATCTCCGACACATGTCGCAGACGACGTCGTCCATCCCGTTTATCCGGTCCGCTTCGACTCAACGTCTTTTTCCCTTTTCGTTACCCGCGTGGTCGGTTTCCCTGCAACAGACATGACATCGTGTCATAATCTCCGTGCTCGTGCACTCGATTGCCTTCACAGAATTATGGACGACCTCGAAGAACAAGGAGTGAGTCGCTCGTCATCTAGTCTGGCTTCATTTAGCCGGTCTCGGATCGAGACGTCGTTTGACCTCACCCTCCTTGCTTGCTTCGTCTTGATTCCTCACCGCCAGCTCGAACCGACCTACAAATTAATCCCTACCAGCTCCATCAGTTTCTCTTCTATCCACCTCGCATCCTCCGGTTCCTCGACGCCCCCAAAGGCACCCCTTTCGCCAAAGAGACGAGACTCGGAGGAAGCTATCCTCGAGCACCTCGCCAAAAAAGCTTGGGCCGACCCTTGGTTAGTCAGCGTGACCTCTCTTGCAGACATACCTTGGTGCTGACATTCGATCTGGTTCTCTGTGTCGCTACAGCGCTGCACACACCTTCGTCCTTCCTTCGCTCAACGGACGAAAATCCCCATTCCTGGTCCTCGTCTAAGATCACTGCATGACATCCCCTCCATTGAATATCGTTCTTGTTTCTCTCCGCTCTTTCTTCTCTTCTAGTCCGGTCTTTCAATCCTTTTCACTCGTCATCCTTGTCACCCAGAAACCCGCGTCGGATCTTTGTACCCCTGCCTCCTCTATTTCAGCTTACTTTACCTTTGATTCTTCCTGCTTGTCATATTACCATGTACGATCACCACTCTTGTCGATTTTCCCTGGTGTGATACAAGTCCATGTCGGGATATCGACTTGAGCAAAACGAAAAGGAGAGTTCACCTGAGAGCATCACGCCTCTCCACTCCTTCTCGCAACCTTTGACATCCCTTCGGCCATGCCTTCGACGCTCTCCTCCCAGAGTATACAAGCTCTCCAATCTCTTGCTCAGTCTCCATTGCTGCCACCGTCACTCTCGTCTGCCCTTTCTCGAGCTCTTCAACCTTATCAATCGACGTCGTCTTCCGCAGCTGTGACTACCCTTCAAGATAGAGATGAGCTTCGACGAGCGTTGGAAGAAGTTCATGGGAGCTTGGAGACTTCTTCGGAAGGGAGAGAGGAGATGCGAGCTCTGTTAGAGTTGAAATCCAAGGTAGACAAGGAGTTGACTGTAGTGGAAGCAGAGAAGGAAAGGGAGGAAGTATCTGAGGGCCACCAGGTTTGAATCAACATCATCTTCTAGCGTCCTGTCCGAGAGTGTAGGTTAACCGAAGGATCGCCGCGTTAAATTCAGATCCAAGTCGAGTCCAACGTACCTGGAATATCGTCCATCGATGAAATCCCGACGTCGGCCTCTTTCGAATCATCCTCCCTCCATTCTCCTAGCCTTGAACCTGAATTCCCTATTCCTTCTACACTTGCTTCCTTCATCGTATCCTCCCTCGAATCTCGACCTCTTCCCTCTCGCTCCCTTCCCTCCTCTCTCGGGTCCAACTCAGCCGCTCAAGTCAAAGCTCTCTCCGACACAACTCTTCTTACTACCCTTTGTCTCCAACCAACCCTTATTCTGCCACCGGGCAAAACACTTCACTCCATACTTGCTCAACCTTCAGCATCAGCCATTGAAGTCGAGCAAAGACGAAAACCACTCAGTGCATCCTCCAATCATCCTCAAGCTTCCTCCAATGACAACGCTTCATCTACTCTGCAGGAAAGAATTGGACTGATGATGCGCGTAGCGTTCTGGGATGAAGCTCTCGAAAAGTTGATGTCGTCTCAGACGGCCCCAAGTCGATTGGCAGCGATCAAGGGAGATTTGTCGGCGACCTGTTCGGAACTGCTGGGACCGGGGAAGATTGTTGAGATACTTGGTATGCCACAGGTTCAGGGAAGTCAATTCGACGTGACTGTATTTGGAGAGATACTTTCTAGACTGGTGAGTAGATGAAACATGGTTTTCCCATGATAGAATGTCGAAAGGGTGACTGATATCGCCAATCTTTTCAATTCAATCAGTTGGGTGAACTTAGGGCTCGTGCTGCTCCTGTTCGAGATACACGCATCGACGAACTCGACGAGATTCTCTCAAGCGCTGCTCTATGCCCCCCTTCCCCAAACACCAAGAGAGATAACATCAGAACTCTTCTGGTCGTCGTTCAAGGTATCCTCGATCTCGCCGAACTCATGAAGGTTAGTGATCCTATTGTCTCGTTCGGCTTCCAACAATGACGTCAGGTGCAGATCAGTTGACAGCCTTCTGTTTACTACATTTTTACACAATTTTCGTCAACGTTGTCCCATTGCTCAGTCGGACCTCAAGACGTTCGCTGCCCTCTCGATCCCTCCCGCATCCCTTCCCGCTCTCGTCCGAACACTCGCTCGATCCAACGAACGGTCGACTATCCTCTCTGCGTTTGGCACCATCCAGACCCTTCGAACTCACTTCTCTAGTTGGAAAAAGATTCACGCACCTCTCGCCATTGAGTCGGAAGGTAGTATGTCTTGCCCGTGGCGATCGTCACTCGTGCACGCTCTCTTATCGCCCCATGCTGTAGCTCTTCCTACTCCGACATCGAACCCTGACGACCCTTCACCCTCCTCGTCATCGTCTTCGCCCAACACGGTCCCACCAAACCTGATCGGCGTAGCTCCAATCTTGTTCCTCATTCAGAATCACCTCCAAGCTCTCATCATCACTGCCTGCCTCATCCCTCTGATTCCAAGACCAATCCAAGACCCTCACTCGTCTCTTGAACCTCCTTCAAATCAATCAAACCCAGCCAAGAAACTCCTCGAACTCCTCATGACTGATCTCACCTCACCCGGTTCAACTCAACATACTTCCCTCTCCGATCTTCATCTCATCCTTATCTCATCGTTCCCCCCTACGGTTTCACCACCTGATACGCTTGAATCGGCGATAAAGAGAATCCTCAATACTCAGGATCCGGTTTGGAATTTGATGTCAACAAGATTGTCAGAGGCTTTGAGAGTGACGAGTGAAGGAAGTGGGTTCATTCCAGATCAGTCCCTCAAGTCAGGTAGAGGAGGAGAAATGGCGATAGACTCGAAGGGAAAGAGAAAGGAAAAGAGGAGGATCAAGGTCTTGGGATTCACGGGCGTAGAGATGGAGGAAAGCATAGGTGAGGTCGTGAGGATGATTGACTTGATCGTTGGGTGGGTTGAGTCAGTTTGGACTGATGTCGTACGGGATTGAGGAATGATGCCATGGATATGACGGTAAAATTGATGACGTGAGAATCACAAAGATGAGATGGAATTTGTTTCTTATGTGATCGCGATGAGGATGTAAGGATTTGATCGAAGCACTTACAGCCACCAGCAGTTGCCCTTTTTTTTTTTTTTTTTTTATTGATTGCTTTCTGATCTCCCGACTTGAGACCCACGATCGATTCGACCACTGTATCAGAACCCTCTCCAACAGGCATCCAAATTTCCGTACCCAACCTCGAGGAATTCACCAAAGGAAACAACGTCGAACTTTTCGATCCACTCTTCCTTGGATCAAATCTGATGATCGGGAATGGTCGGAAGGGGTCATTTTTATGTCGATGAAGGAATGTCGAGTTTGGATGAGGAATGGAATTCGATATGGTGAGGGGGAACGGAATGTGCAAAAAAAAAAATTGAGTGGGTAAATCGTGTTTTTTTCTTCGAAAGATGAACTGCGGGGAAGGAAAGCGAGAGCGAACATCCACCTCACCCAAATCATCAACATGTCATCATCACCACCTAAGACCACCATCCCACCCCTGACCTATCCGTTGCGATCTGGTGACGTTGATGACGACAACGACCACAACATCACTGACGATCCAATCCCATCGTCCGATGCCATCCGACATCAGTCTTTGGATACCACTCCTTCAACTCCCTCTTTCATCAAACAAGTCTATCAATCATCCATTTCATTGTCCCTCCCAAACAAGGGATCCACAGCAAGGGATCATTTGGCTTCGGAAAGGACCTACCTCGCTTGGGTTAGAACTTCTTTGGCTTTTTGTGGGGTTGGTGTGGGTTAGTCGTTTCTTTTCATATATAAGAAGAAGGATAAAAAGGAATCATCTCTTCTTGATTATTACACATCATGTACATGGAGGAAAAAAAGGAACATCCTCAATTGACGCCTAGATTCATCGTGCTCACACACACACACACACAAAAGCCCTCACCCAATTGTTCTCGCTTTCGTCTCCGTTAAAGGATGAACCCATCCCAACTCCTCCGTCAGGCTCGACGGCAACGACGGACGACCTTCAGACCTTGTACCTTGCTATCCTGTCGGATCTGAATCGATCTTCTGGGGATAGAAAGTACGCGAAACCATTGGGTGCTCTACTCATTGCGTGAGGATCTCTTTTTTCTTCTGCTTCTTTTTTTTTTTATTCCTGTCATGGGTCGTTATCGTCATTTTGTTTCTTGATCAATCAAGGTAAAAATTCTCTGTATCAAACAGAAGAAAGGACAAAAAAAAAAAACGAGACAACCCCCCCGTTTGTCGTTTTTCTATTGTTTTTGACATCCTGATCTTCTCAAATTTCCCGTTTTTCTCTTCTTCCTACTCCTCCTCCTCGCTAGACTCGGCTTCACCATCCTCTGTCATGGTGTCTTTCGATATTTTCACGTCCAATCCTCCCTCACTCGAAACCTTTTCCCAGCCAGTCGATTACCAATCTTCTTGATCGGGTTGTTGACAGGCGGGGTCATCGTGGTCGTCTTTGCCATCATCTTGGCTCTGTGAAAGAAAGGATGACAGTAAGGGTGATGGTGGTGGGGGGGGGGGAAGGGAGAAGTTGGGATGGATCATAATCGAACTGTCAAGGATCTTTATGCGAGAGGGACATCGCTGAATCGGGATTAGATGATCATCATTTTTTTTTTTCAGACCTTGAGAGGGGATCCTTTCGCAGAACGTTCAACTTGGCAGTTCAATAATCATGATGTTTTTACATGTAGCATTGTCGATCGCTCGGTTGACTCCGCTCCCTCCTTTAATCCCCCCCCCTCCGGGTATTCTTATCGCCCCTCTAGTTCCTCTCCGATCCTAGCCAAAGCTTCACCCGCGAGCGTCCATCTGTTGAAACCACCTCCACAAGCCAAAACTTCTTTTCTCTCCTCTTCGGATACGCCCTCTCCAAAACTACCGATGGGGACGTAAGAGATAGCATCGTCCATGAGTCGACGGGGGAGGAGGATAAGTCGAAGGAGAAGAGGGTACAGGGCAAAGAGGTGAGGGATGCTTGAGGATTGAACGATTTGAGTCATTATGGCTTTTTATGAGAGAAAGTGGAGGAATGGGAGGTTAAGGGGGGGGGGGRGGGGGAAGAATAAGAAGGAAAGAAAAGCAGAGCATCAAAAAGAGAAGTCGAATGAGAGGATCTCAGCAAGCGGGACAGGATGACGAAAGTGGGCCGGTGGAGAAGGTGAAAAGGAAATTCCCTCACGGTTCGAGGATTTCCTAGTTTCAGCTACGTCAAAACTGTCCGGATAAAGTTCCAACTCGACTAGTTTCTTCAGAACATATACTAATTCTTCCTCTCGTATTCTATTTAAAGATGATGATCATTTTGTTCACCGAAGAAAGACGTTAAGTCAACCCAAGGAAACTCCTGAAGCTAGAAGGGAAGGGGACAGGGCCAAAAGAGGGGGTAGAAGGAGAAACTAATGACGAACCGAGGGAAAGGCATATCGCCTCTGAGCGGAGAGTCAACGAGGTAAGCTTCGATGACGCTCTTGGATCGATTGAATAAAGCCGGAAGACAAAGTGACGCGATTCTCTGGCGATCCTCTGTCACGTTGACGACGAGTTTTGATTTAATTTTTTTCGCGATTGAAATTTTGACAGAGATAGACAAGGGTTAGTTTCCTTGTTGTTTGTTTGTTTGTTTGTTCTTCAGTCAGCGTCCGGATGAGGAGACTCAGAGAGAGAGGAATAGGGTAAATTGACCCCTCCTCGAGAAAGTGCAAGATGAAGCAGCGAGGGAATACAGACATGGTTGGGGGTTGTCGCCCAGGCGGAAGTCAAGACAAAAGACTCACCAATCTGAGTCGTCGTCGCGGTCGCGGACGGATCGTTGCTCGCGCGATTACAAATCACGAATAGTAAATCGTAGCACCATCTTCTGAACCTTTCCCTCGGTAATCCCACGATTTCCGCCGTCGTACCGAATACTTCACTTGCTTCATCCCCAACGTTATCAGCTTCCTTTGCCTTTCCACTCTTCTCTGACTCTCCTTCGACTTCCTGTTTGTCCTCCTCCCCATCCACCATCTCCTCCTCTTCTTGTTCGCGCTCAGCTTGTTCCATGGAGACGTCACCCATCTCGAACACGTAAAATGCACTCGCTCTGCTAAGCATACTACTGAACCTCACGATTGAAGGACTCGGGATTCGAGAAGATCCAATTATGGGGACGAGCGTGGATTCTAGTGAGGTTAGATATCGTAGATCGTAGGCCTCATCTGCCAGTTGTTGGTCAAGAGGTAAGTTCGAAGTTGAGGTGCTGAAATCGAGAAAAGGCGAACAGAAAGGTGATTCAATTTTGGGGGTTTCCTTCCAAGCGTCAGAAAGTGACCAAGAAGAAAGAAGCAGGTAGAGGTTTGATTTGGGGCGGGGAGATTGTATTGAGTTTGGCGCAAGTGTGAGAACTAACCAATCAGCAAGTAGTGCGCCTGAATACAGGTCAAGCAACTGGTTGAAAATGGCCTCGAACGTCGCTGCTTCCAGCGCTGATGATCCCCTCCAAAGTGATTTCACAGACAAGCAGAAGACAATCAGCGTTTCATCGTTCTTCCCCCTCTTCTTCCACTCCTCCAAGATGAGCAGACGAACGAGGATCTGTAGAGAGAAGTCTTGAGCAGATCGGTTTGATTATTTGCATGAAGAGATCCGTTGCTGTCTTCCACAGAGGAGGTTCGGATCCGTATCGACAAGATGGTGGGCAGTCGTACTGTGTTTGTGTTTCAAGAGGAAGAAAGAGATTCGTTTTGCTCTGGGTGGTCAGTTTCGGGCGGTGCAATCCCTGGGAGGGGCGGCTCGTTGATGCAGCCTGTTTGGATAGATACCTTGAGTTTGATCTGAGGGTTAGAGAACGAGGGGTAGAGGGCATCGATGACTGGTCAGAATCGGAAGTTCTAAACCAGTCTGGAATCTAGCAACCGAAGAAAGAAAGGGAAAAAGAGAAGAAGAAGAAAAAATCCCAGACATACCGGTAAAGAGAATGCCTTTATGAGCTCCTCAACAGCACCCTTCTCGTATATGTCCAACTCGCCTCGACTTTTGTCAAAGATCTCTACGCTCAAAGCCATCGCCTTTTTGCTCACTGCGACGAACGTGATCCTCCTTGCTGGAGTCGTCACCTTTCCATCCCCAGATACAGTCGCTCCCCCTCCACCACCGCCTGCGACGGCATCCTCGAACGTGCTAGCGTAGGCGAGAGTGATGAGACTGCTGAGATCTTGAAGGAATGCCGCTGATGCACCCAAAGGAGAGAGATCCAAGAGTGAGAAGACATCAAAAACGGCTGCTTGGAGTGGAGTAAGATTATCGACATCTGGTCGAACGTCTTCGCCCGGCGGGTGAGTGAGGATAGCTTTGATGATGGAAAGGACGTCTCTCAGGCGATCCGTTGACCAGAGGGAAGGTGAGAGAGCGATGAGTGGTTTGAGCGTAATGACGAGACTTCGAAGAGTGTCTTGATTGTATGCTCCTAGACTTGAACCGATCACGTGGCTCCCCATGCTCTCCCAAGTCTTCCAGGCTGCATCCATCATCTCTCCCTCCAGTACGCTTGGAGCACTACTCGAAGCTTCCCACACTGAGAGCGTCTTTTGAAGAGCAGAGATGGAAGTGAAAGCGATGGAAGGAACGCCACAGTTGAATGAGGATCCAAGGCGTTGAAGGTGCGAGGACCAGATCTCGATTGATGATGGAAGCGAGGAGAGAGACGAGAGAAAGAATGAGGAGAAGATGGATCCAGTTGATTGAAGAGCTAGCGTCCAAGACTCGTGCCATTTAGAGAGATCGATGAAGGAAGAGGAACGAGCTTCGGTCCCATCCTCGTCACCGACCTCGTCCTCCTCATCGATCTCTCCTTGAGGTCTGTCGGGATGAGAATCGGGGACTGGATGTGAGGAGAGTTCCGAAAGAGAGTCGAGAAGAGGACCGATGATCTCGTTGATAACTGCCGTCCAAAGCGATTCATCCAGACTCGAACCATAAAGCTCGAGCGACCGGAACAAGGTCTGCATTGCGCTCGATCGGACTTCTGCTCGAGGATCGAGGCAACAGATCAGGAGCTGATGAAGAATAAAGAGCCAGAGCTCGTCGTACACTCTGGATGAAGTGAGGGATGTCGAATTAGCATCGGCTGTAGAGGTAGTGGTGACGGTGGAAGTCGGAGGTGGAGATCGACGGTATTGTTGAACAGCATCGGAGACGTTCCAGAGCGAACCGATGGACGAAAGTGCGATGTTCACATCGTCGTGCTGGTGAGCAAAGTCGGCAAGAGTGAGAACGCATCGTTCAAGATCTTGGATGGAGAGGGAAAGGAGGAAATCGCCAGTCACGAGCGTGAGCTGGGATCCAAGGCTGGTCAGTGAAGACAAGCGACGACAGGATCAGGGGTATGAGAATGCGCTTCAGCTCGAACTGACAGATTGAAAAGCACCTCTGACAAGAGCGCCATTAGACCTGGCACCTCCCGTTACTCCGACCCCGCTGCCCACTCCCGCCAACCTCGTCTTTCCTCCCTTAGGTGCCAGCCTTGGGCTGCCCCCGATCTCGACTGCACTATGAACCTCCGCCGTCGGTGACTTCTTGGAACAAACGCTTCTCAAGCACGAAAACACCATGCCCCATCCAGCCACAAGCTCATGCCCCGTCGTTTGAAGGATAGCGTACATCGCCTCAAGGCCGAGTCGTCGGATATCGATCTCGGTCTGAGCTTGTTGACCGCCTGCCGAACCAGCTGATGAGGTCCCTCCGACGGGTTCGACCATCTTGGCGAGACTTTCGAGGACGAGGTGTTGGGTTCGAGATTGAATGTCTTCGGACAAAGAAAGCACGACTCGCATGGCCGAGGTAAGTAGCTCAGAGAGGACTTCAGCTGCTTGAAGGCGAGTGGTTGAAGATGCGTGGAGTGAGGATTGAGCGAGGAGTAGATGTTCGACGATTGGGAGGAGGCCGAGTGAGGGTGCTCGATTGAGCAAACGGGGCAAGTTGAGAGAGGCAATGAGGGATAGTTTCGAGATGGCAAAAGATTTATCGCCGTGTTGACGCTGGACATGACGGATCAGGCCAGCGATGAGGACAGATATGTCAGCTATCTGGTTCAAATTTGAGGGCCAAGAAACGCCTGATGTAGTGCGCAACCACTCACGTTGGACTTGAGCAAATACATTCCACTCGCCCTTCTTCTCATCGGAGCATGACCATGCGTCGACGTATCCTGGATGGCGTTGAGATCTGTGGTTGATCCCGCTTGACTGCCTGATATCGACCCTATATCAGAAGGTGCTCTTGTCAATCCACCCCCTCCAACGCCAGTCCCGGTCGCATCAGCTCCACTGGGTTTTAATCCCATCATCTCCGAGCTAAGCCTACACAAAGCCTGGACAAACTGCGTGAAAGGCTCATCGTCCAACTCCGAGACGGTCGAGTTGAAGACATGGTTGATGGAGGAATGGATCTGATCGATCTCTTGATCCGAAAGAGGCGGAGGCTGATGATGCGGTGTGACGAATGGGATCTGCCCAGATGGACGACGACCGTGAGAAGGTTGGAACGTGGATGTGGAGGGTGAAGGTGTGGAGCCTGGGATGAAAGAAGATCTTCTGGGGACTGGAGATGGGGGAGCCACCAGCTGACTGCCCTTCCTTGGGTTCAGGGGCTGCCGTCTAGGCATGAGCACGAAGCTCGAACTTTGAAGCGTCTCGAGCACATCGAACCAAGCTCGATCTAGACTCCCGGCCAACATCTCCGTCACTCCGATGAGGACTTTGAGACAAGCCAGGTTTCGTCCCGAGAGACCTGGAGGTTGCTGTTGGTATGACCCTCCCCCGGTCAGAGCGGATAGACCGAGAGCTTCAACGGAAGATAACACAGAGGCACCGGTAGGGGCCTTGGACGCCGAAGAAGGATCGAAAGACGCTAGAGCGGAAACGACGAAAGGAGGGATCGCGAAACGCGAGAGGGTCGAAAGGAAGGCGTCGCGTTCGATAGACAGGGAGAGAAGGCCACAGATGATAGTGAACTCATGTAGAGAGGCGAGGGTATCGACAAAAAGCTGAGCAGATAATGTGAGTGAGCCACGGTTCTTTATTCATGCCGAACAGGACACGAGGATGGTCACGGACTGACGTCATCATTGAGGTTCCTTCCTAAGAACCAGCTCAAAGCAGCTAGGATAGCCGGCCACCCAGCGGCCACCATCTCTTTGACGGTGGTGATTTCCTCACTATCGGCCTCCATACCGGCTTCTCTCTTGGCTACATCGAGACTAGTATGAAGAGGCACGATTCGAGTGAACGCAGGGGTGACGACAGATGAAAAGCCTTCGACCAGGGAGTTGACGGACTGAAGCGCGAGAAGGTAAAGGTAGGTATCGGGAAGGGGAGGAGGATCGAGTTTGTCAAGCTGGTCGATGCTAGAGAGGGATAGGTCACGAGTTGAATTTAGTCCATGTGAGTTTAGTCAAAAGATGGCTCGCCAAACTTTGTCAACTGGATAGAGGTTCACGTACCATTGTACCTTGACCGTACTGTGATCGCCCAGTCCAGCTGCCGTATCATGGGTCAAACTCGCCACGACGTTTGATACACCGCTCGAGAGCATGCCGGCGACCATCTCTAGTCCTCCATAAGCGTTGGCCGCCGCTGATGAACTGGCGTGGGCAGGACCTGCTCCCCCACTCGAACCATCTCGTTCTCCAGTCGGACTTCCAACGTGGTCCATGTGCGAAATGCCGACACCACTCATCTGATTCGACACGCCCAGAAGAGATGGTTTCTCGGTCGCTATGCGGTTGAGGGTCGAAATGAGCAAAGAGAAGATGTTTGTGGCAGGAACGGTGGGCGATGACACTGAAGTCGAGTCGGATGAGGTCCTTTGACGTTCCCAAATTGTCCGTAGCAGCTGAGGGTCTGAGCACAGGCCTCTGACGCTCTCCATCGCGAGGACTCTCAACCAAAGAGGGATGGGTTCCCCCGACTCCTTACTCGACGTCCGCCTTTCCATCTTCTCTCCTCCCTCCTCATTCCCATGTGTAGAACCTTCGGATTCCCTCGCACTCTCGCCAGCTATCAGTCGGATGAAAAGTAAGAGGAAATGCTCGGATCCCGCGACGAGTTCGTCTGAGAAAGATCGAAGGAGAAGGAAGACTACTCTGATGAGGCGAAGACTGTAAGGGAACGAGGACGCCGAGGCGCTAGATGGATGAGAGAGGCTTCGGATGAGGAATGGACAAAGCTGGTGATGAAGTAGAAGCAATAGCTCGGGATGCTACAAGAGAGACTCTTCGTCAGTAAAAGGGACCCAGATCTGGAGGATGGATGACTCACGTCTTTGAAGACAGGCACATAGTTGGATAGGATGCTCTCGATCAACTCGAGCCCGAAGGGCTTGGGAAGCTTGTCAAGTTTAAGAAGCTGCTGTTGGTCGGTTGTAGATGAAGATGTTAGGAGGCAGAGATCTTCGAAAAGATTGAATGCGTCGAGAGCAGATGGTCGAAGAAGGATCGTCGACCCGTTTGGCAAGTTGGTAGGTAAGCCTATAGAGAAGAGGGCAAGCGAGGCATCACGAACAATCAGAATCCGAGTTGTAGCCGGCAAATTCAGTTGGAAGCAATTCACCTTGAGGCGTTTCCTGCTCGTTTCTGTCTTCTTCCAGCACTCTGTCAAACGTGACCATGACTCCTTGACGAAGAGATGCCGCCGCTGTAGAGGAAACGACCGGAATCCGAGAATCGCGCAGTTCGAAGATGATTCGGAACGCCTGTCGTGACAGCGGTGCCATAAGCAAGGTATTTGAGTGTAGCCTGAACAATAACGATAGCTCACATCTCCAAGTACAGCTCCATGAATGTCGCCGATCGTCAGAATGACAAGCACAGCTTGAAGGACCTTGAGTTGAATGTCAATCTCAGACGAGATGACCGCTTGCAGATCCTTGATGAATGCAGGTAATTGTTCCTAGAAAGTGGACTGCCGGTTAGAGATCCCGCGCGTAATGACTCAGTAGCCTGAAGATGTGTCTAGACTCACTTGGGAGCTGATGGCCTTGAGTGAGACGAGCCTTTGGAGGGAACCGATGCAGAGCGCGATGATCTTGAGGTTCTTCGTCCTGAGTCCCAGAGTGACAGGCTTCGTGATAGTATCCGCGTTTTGTCCCCCTTGGTTGATTCGTCACTTGGGATAAGTGATGAACCCAAGGGATGGGCGACAGGGGATCTAGAGCTTACCTGGTGTCCAATCGATACCTGATCCCTTCCTGAGCAGAGCTAAGGCCTTTTCAGCTGCCTCTTTGACATCTGCGTTCCTACGTGATGCTTCCTTGACGATTGCTTGGTAGTCAGAGATGAGGAAGACTTCGTTCATTCCGGACAGACAACGGGGGATTCAAAGTCGTTGGTAGATTGATCAGTTGAATGGTTCCCACTTTGCAGGATCCGACGGATTCAATGGGTCCTGCTTTGGATGAACTGGCTGATGAGAGAAAGAGTAAAGATGAGGAGAGCTGTCTGAGATGGATGGTTGTCGGAAGGACCCCGAACTCTCTCTAGTTCCCCAGCTCAACCTATGATCCACCTTCTGCCAATCTCCTCGAGACGGTCTCTCTTTACCACCATCGCCGCCATGTACACCCCCAAGTATATCGATCCAGAGGTACCTGCCACTCGATCGATGAGCTCAATATCGTCCAAACGTTCATCGAATCAATCTCCTTGTCTCACAGGACCTTGCTGTCATGATCAAAGCCACACCTCCATCAGATCTCCCAAACTTTACCGTAGTCGATGTTCGAGATGATGACTTCTTTGTGAGTCGACGATCAAAAGAGCTGGTGATAGTCAAGAGTCGAGACCGTACTCGCTGCGGTTCATTCGGATTCCTTCGCCCCTTCATCTTAGACGAACCCAAAGTCCAGCGACTTACTTTTGATACCTTGCAGGGTGGAAACATCGTCGCTTGTCGCCAATTGCCTTCAGCGAAGCACGATGACAAGACGTTCGATGAGCTTACGACTGAACTCGCTGGGAGAGAAAAGGTTATATTCCACTGCGCTCTCTCTCAAGTCAGGTTCGTCAAAGGACGTGCACCATGTGTCTAACCGAACATGAGGAGGCTCCAAGCTCATGGTAAAATAATAATGAACCCCATCTTTTTCCCATCTCCGACTGCCTTTCTCCAGAGGTCCCAAAGCAGCCCGACGCTACGCAGAGGCTCTGGATAGATCGGGCGTCAAGAACCAAGAGGTTCTGATTCTGAGGGAAGGGTTTACTGGATTTCAACAACGTTTTCGGGTGCGTTGATCTTGTGGACCTTGACGACTTAGAGTTGAGGACTGATTTGGATGAATGGCCATCCTGATGTCCCGTTTTTGGGTTTGTTCTTTTCTTTTCTTCTTTTCTTGGGTCTTGTTGCTCTCGTTTCAATTGCCATCGGTGGTGGTGGTCGGAACAGAATGACCCGGAGCTGGTAGAGAAATTCGTTAAAGTGTGCTGGGATTAGGATGATTCGGACTTGACTGGGTTCATGTGTGACTGGGTGGTGTCCGGGGTGGATTCATGTTTGGATCCGATTTGATGATGTTTGAGGTTTATCAGGGTAGGATGAAGAGGTTGTCATTCAGGTTCGATCTTAGAGGGAAGGTCTCCCTCCCGTCCCCTTGTTAGAGGTGTCGACGAGGAACACTCGAGAAACGCGTGCGCCCAAATTTCGGGCTCAGGTTTTCGAACGGCCCCCCGTTTCTCCCTCTTCCCTCCATCGTCAACTAGCAAGTCCCCTGGCCGCCCTCTGCTCACCTCGTCGCCACACATCTCAAGCTGATCATGTTCCAACCTTCACCCAACCCTCGACTTTTGAACCCATCATCGGAATTCAGGTCACCGCTGTGCACTTTTACCCCACGCTCAAGTCGCTAGACCCTCACCCTCTCTAACCCTCAACTCACAATCAATATGGCTTCCAAGGGAGACGACTTCGAGAAGACCGGTGCCGCTGCCGGACCCAAGTTCCACAAGATCAGGATCACCCTTACCTCCAGGAACGTTAAGTCGCTTGAGAAGTGTTCGTCTCTTTCCTTTCCTTCTCGGTCTTTCCGACTCGTCTTCATCCCGCTCAACCTCTCGATCCTCGCATGTTCGCATTATCCTTATCCAGTCTCAAACGACCTCATTAACCGAGCCAAGGACAAGGACCTCCGAGTCAAGGGACCCATCCGAATGCCCACCAAGTGCCTCAAGATCACCACCCGAAAGACGTGCGTTACCCTTCGCCCTTCCTTCCTCTCTGACCCTCCTTCCAGATCCTGTTTGGCTGAATTTGTTCACCCTCTTCGACCATGATTTCGATTGACTACTTCAGCCCCTGTGGAGAGGGATCCAAGACTTGGGACCGATTCGAGATGAAGATCCACAAGCGACTCATCGACCTTAACTCGTCGTCTGAGATCGTTAAGCAGATCGTGCGTGTTCCACAGCTAAGGGTTTCTCAAGCAAGCCCCTCTAATGCGTGCTGACAAATTGTTTCCCTGACCCCGTGACTTGCAAAACCAGACCTCCATCTCCCTCGAGCCCGGAGTCGAGGTTGAGGTTACCATTGCCAACTAAATCGTCTGCATGTCTGAGCGTTAGCTCGATGTCTCGCGTATAGTGTTGGATTGAGGGAAGGAGTCAGTGGGAAGAATGTGTCGTCCCTTGATGCTCATGACGCCCGCTCGTTTCCTCTATCTTACTTGCCCGCATTGAGGCGGGCATACATCGCTGATTTGATCCGCGTCATAGCTTCGCACGCATCTTCGATATCCCTCGATTGATTCGAACCCTAACTCATCCATTTGACCAGGTCTGTCAGAAATTATCAAAATCCTTCAACGATGCCTCAAAAGGATACTTTCTTCTCTCGTCCGGGTCTCATACCAAGCAGACAACCGATAACTTGCCTTTTCCCTTTGATTTTGGTCGATCAACGGTATCCCTAGCTACCCGTTTGATTCGTAACCAATTCCTCTCCTGTACTCGACTGATAAGGGAGATAGGATTGGAATAGTCAAGAGGAGAGGGAAGGGTGACTCTCGGCAACCAATCGATTGATTTCTTATTTGCATCAACCTCTTACTGACATCGAGGCCATGATGCTGAAACGAGCTCGGCCGAGGATGTTCCCACGGGATATCGAGTATGGAGGGTTGGTATTGAGATCAAGGACCTTGCGTAGAGCAGCCTGTTTGGTCGATCGATTGGATCGATTGGAACCAAAGCTCAGTTTCCCTTGGTCCTGATCAGAGGGGAATTGACACGAAATCAAGGTACAGTCAATTCCCTGTGAACCCATACCTTCGGTGGACCCTTCTTGCTATGGGTCTAGAGGGAGTCGACTGTGAAGGGTTTATACTGTTCTCAATCCCTGACCACCGTGATCTAGATCGAATTGAAACCATATGGACCAAAGCTTGACATCGCTACGAGCAGTCAGGTTCAGGTGTGCCTTGATCGCGCAATCGGACGCTTTGGGTAGATGAGAGAAATTCACTCATCAAGCAGAGGACAGGCAAGAATCCCTTGGTGAGAACGAATTGTTGAGGACAGATGATATATCAAGAAAATATTCGACTGATTTACCTTGACCGATAAGATCGGGATGCTCACCTCACTCGATCCTTCCTTGAGGAGGATTCGGCATGTTCTTCTGTCTATGGATTTGGTGGAGCGAGACACCAGCGGTCTTGGTTGAGGGGATTGATTGAATGGTTGGGATGTCGATGGTGGGACAAGGGATATGGTTGTTTCATCTACGGTATCAACTAGGGAGCCCTGGTTCTCGCTGTTGATAGCGCGCATTATATTCTCAGCGTCAAGGTGAAGGAGGATCGTCGCCTCGCCTCCCCTCGATCTTCGTTCGCCAGACGACCACCTCTCCTCCTAACTCCCCTTCATCCGGCCTAACAACCTTCCTTCTTTGATTCGAAACCCTTCCCTTCTCCCATCCTGAGCGAACCACAATCACCACAACACACCCAAATTTCCTGCCTAGAAAGCCCCGACTCAAAGAGAGACCCAACCATCTCTCACCACGAACCCCTTTCGAATACCGACGTTCGATCCGCTCCTTCCCTCTCCACTTGGAACTCGGTCCTTCCTATATTTCCTCATCCATTCCCATCATTGATTGAACCAGCTATCTGAATGAACGGCAACGGACGTAATTACGGCATGAGCACCGGGGCGAGAAGTCAGTCTTTGTTTCTCTCCCTTCATCCTGTTGCCTCCAGAACGCCGATCCCAGCATCATCTTATCGTGGACCTCCGATCCCTAAACTCTACAGTGCTCCATAGAATAACGGTACTAGGTGATGGCGGGGTGGGGAAGACTGCGCTGACGGTTCAATTCACCATGTCGAGC
The DNA here is from genome assembly GCA_039545415.1 of Udeniomyces megalosporus. NCBI lineage: Eukaryota > Fungi > Basidiomycota > Tremellomycetes > Cystofilobasidiales > Mrakiaceae > Udeniomyces > Udeniomyces megalosporus. Next base: position 281,058 of record BCKM01000009.1, on the reverse strand, counting down.
TTCGTTGAGGTCCGTTTGGTCTCATACTGGTTTCTCTCAAGCAGCGGGGTCGATGCTGATTTCATGCTCTCGTCGCGTTGTTCTCGTACAGTCATATGATCCTGTACGTACAGCTCCTTTGTTCTTCATATAATCTGGTCGCGCTCGTGCGCGTATCGGGGAACGAGGTTTGGAGGATAGTCTAAGGAAAAGGCAGGAAGAAGATCAGCTGTCTACTTTCCGGTTCATCGCCATCGCATCACTGCTGATTGCTCGCTCACTTATCTTATCTCTACAAAAATAAAATAGACGATCGAAGATTGCTACCGTAAACAATGGGTCGTAGACGATCAGCCTTGCATGCTCGAGGTGCTGGATACCGCCGGACAAGGTGAGACGACGTTCTGTCTTTCTAAACTGCTTTTGGTAGAATTGAGCTAGAGTGTTCAATCGCAGGAGTCGAATCAAGACAGATGCAGTGTATGGCGTTCCAATATGCTGATACCAACTGTAACTTCAATTTTGTACGCTTCTCGTCACACAGAGGAGTACACCGCTCTGCGGAATCAGTGGATCAAGTAAGCATGCTCTGTTCCTCAATCGAACGATATGTGCAATTGTAGCTGACCAGCCATATCCGCACCTCACGCGCACAAGGGACGGAGAGGGTTTCTTGTTGGTCTACTCGATAGAGTCGGAAAATTCGTTCAACAGGATACGCGATATACACGACAGGGTCATTCATACGAAGCAAGCTTTGGGAGAAGTTCAGCCCCCGGTCATACTCGTCGGGAACAAAAGCGATACGAGTATGAGGGAAGTTCAGTTCGCTCAAGGAGAGGCTTTGGCTAGGTCGTTAGGCGTGGATCGTTTCTTTGAGGTGAGTTGGTAAAGAAGACGGCAACGTACCGAAAGTCGATCGGATCGGATCAGAGTTTCGTGTGTCGTGGAGATCCAAGTTTCGCCTATAATTTAGTCATACTGATCGTTGGTGTTTCTCACTTTTTTTCATTTGCTCCCCATTCAACCTCGCTCGTGTCGAATCAGGTTTCCGCAAAAAGAAACGTCAACGTCGAAGCGGCTTTCAAGCAACTCGTCCAATTCATGGCTGCTCAAAAGAATGGACAATGGCCACCCATTTTGGGTCAGCAGCCGAGTCCGAATCGAGGGTCTCTAGGGACTGGAAGTAACTCGAACGGTAGTGCGGGTGGAAGTGGTGTGAGTGGGGGAGGCGGTAGTGGGGGAGGAGGATTCTCTAGTAAGAAGAAGAGGAGGAAGAACAACTGCATAATCCTGTAGACGACATCGTCTTTTCGTCCTGGTATATCGGGCCTTGTCGATTCGACCACTCTCTACTTTCGTTCTCACGTCATCGTCATCGACATCACCATTGTCTTCCCTGTTCCCTCCCAAAAACAAACAGTCCTTCACCCGTACTCCATCTAACCCACACATTCCGTCCGTCCCACGGATCTCTCTTGCCCTTCACCTTCTGGCCCCTGAGCATTGGCTCATCCGCCTCACCCTTTCGCTCCCATGATTCGACTGCTCTCCTTTTTTCCTTCCTCTGTTATGTGTATCACGACCGGCCCTGACGACGATCTCCTCTTTCTTTTCCTTCGTCCTTGATCCCTTTGCATTCCCTATTTCGCCTTCTCTTCTTCTTAATCTTTGCGTCATTGGCCTCTGAGGAAACGTTTCCTACATGTCTGTCACAATTATCCTTCTTGCTTCGCTTTCATTTTGATCTTCACTTTTCTTCTTGTCGACTTTCGGCTTTACCGCAAAATGGCGTGTGCAAAGGGATATCCAATAGCTTCGTCCCGCTAGATGATCATTACAATCCGTTGAGGAGGAAAGAAAATCAACATTCACCGTCGCGTTCCCATCGAGAATGAAACTCCCTCGGGCCTCTTACGATTCCATCATCCAAAATCGAGTCTTCGCCATATCGTCCCATTTCCGTCCAGCGTTGTGGTCCAGACTACCAAGTGCCCGTGCTGTCTCCTATCGTCAGGTCAGCCCTGCAATCTTGGTCAACAACACGACCAACACCCATCGACGGAACCCGACGACAGCGAGGAGGAAGCAAGACGTCATGGCTGAGTTCTGGACGGACTCGATTCGATCGATACCGAGTCATCTCAAGGCGTTGAACCGTATGCAGACGAAGGGTCAGTCAGGCGTGTTGTGGGTTGGAAGGAAATGAGAGAGAAGACAGCTCACGTTTGTGTCGTTCAGCTGCTACCGCCGATCCAAATATCCCCCTTCAAATCCTTGCTGGGCCAGGTTCAGGTTCGTGGGTTTCAGTCGATGTTTCAACACCTTCCCAATCCAACCGAATCACTCAAATCAAACCGTTCGACCCCGAACCTCTTGGACGCGTCGACGTCATTAGGAAAGACGCGTGTCTTGACCTCTCGAATTGCTCACCTCGTCTCTCACCATAAGATTCCTCCTGCCAATATCGTCGCCGTCACCTTCACCAACAAGGCGGCTAGAGAGATGGAGCACCGTCTCACATCTTTGCTCGGAGACATTCCTACCAAGCAGTTGATCCTTGGTATGTACTCGACGTCGCCGCGATCAACCGAACCTCTTTCCTCAAGGTCGCTCAACCCCTTCTTCTCTTGGGACCTCAATCGTTACATTGGGATCCCGATTCAGGCACTTTCCACCACACATGCCTTGTCTATCTCCGAAAGCATCATCAAAAAATCAACCTTCCAAACAACTTTACCATCACCGATGCCGATGCTACCAAAAAGACAATCAAAGCCATCCTCAAAACCCATCGAGAGGAAGAATTGTTCGATGGTTCGGTTCAGGTGAACGAGAGGGTAGCACTGTCGTTCATCTCAAACGCCAAATCCAAAGGAGAGGATCCCGGGAAGACAATGGAAAGGTTAAAGGAGGAAGGAAGGTCGACGATTTTGACAAAGGTTCGTTTTCTGCTTCTTCTTTCTTTCGGTTCTTGAGTTTTCGTCTTCCTTCGTTCCCTCTACCTTTCCCAAGGATGTTTGCTTGATTTGCGCCAAACTGGATCGAGCCCTCCTCAAACAATTGTTACTGATCTTCATGCCGTCTGTTCGAACTGTGTTCTTGATGAATTCACTTTTGACTTGTTCTTCTTTGTCTCCTTCCTTCAATCCCCAAGATTTACCAAGAATACGAAGAGGCTTTACGAGAGAATGACTCGCTGGACTTTGACGATCTTCTCGCTTGGACACTGAAGCTTTTCAGGGTCTACCCAGAGTTACTTGTCAAAATCAAACATATCTTCGTCGATGAGTTTCAAGTGGGCCATGATTCTGTCTTCTCCTCCTGCTAGATTGGGAGAGGAGGTCCGTTTTGCGGTGATGTGGTGGATGGGATTTACTGAGGCTTGCATCTTGGTCTTTGTCTCAGGATACCAATACAGTTCAGTACGAGCTCATGCTGTACGTTAATTTCTCCTCATTACCAAACTTCGTCTGCTTGAATCGGTCTTCTCCTGACTTTCGAATCGCTTTAGTCTCTTCGCTCGCGCAAGCAAATGTGTGACGGTAGTCGGTGATCCAGATGTTCGTCGAGTCCCTGGGGTTTGGCTGCCTGTCTCTAAGCCATAGGTGTCTGACACATACTGACCTAGCGTTGATGGGTTTCCAGCAATCGATCTATGCTTGGAGATCGGCAGGTGTGTTACCGGTGTCTTTGACTCAAGGGCAAAGCTGTTTTCGCTCATCCCTCATCCCGCAATCGTAGAAACGGCCAACATTAAGCACATGATCAAGGACTTTCCAACAACCCAGCAGATCTTCCTCGAGGAAAATTATCGTTCTACTGGCCACATCCTCTCTGCATCACACGCTGTGATCGCCCAAGGCAAGTTGTCCAGGTCTCACTCCATGACAGAGGCAAACACATCTGATCTGTCCCCTCGTATCAACTACGCTTCAGATACTGAGCGTGTCGCCAAATCGCTCCATACCTCACACGTCCTTGGTGAACAAGTCGTCCTCAAGCAACTTGGTAATGCTCTGATCGAAGCTGAGTTCATCGCTTCCGAAGTCAAAAGAGTCAAACATTGCACTGGACTCGAGTGGAGTGATTTTGCTGTTCTCTGTACGTATCCATCGGAACCCACTTTTTGGCTTCGTCATTTTTCCTCTTTGTTTCATTCTATCTGTCTTATATCTTGTAGTGAGTTAGATGGATTGTTGATCCACGCTCTGACGGCTCTTCCATCATAGCGAGGATGAACCAATACTCTCTAGCCTTCGAACAGGCGTTCTTGGCTGAGCAGATCCCTACGAGGATGGTTGGAGGTCACAAGGTAAGACCTTCCCCGTTCCACATGTCCTAAGCCACTGAGAAGCTCCTGAAGGGAGTTTGCAATTCTCTGGGATGTTCTCCTGTTGCTTTTCATTGAGCATTGGTGATTTGTTACAGTTCTTTGCTCGTACAGAGATTCAGATCATGATTAGTTATCTTCAATTGATCGATAATCCAGGGTATAACGTGGGTAGTCTCTTCTCCAGAAAGCTTGCCCGGGTACCTCAGATGCTAGACTTCAAAACCTTCACATGTTTGCTTCTTCTTCCTTTGCTTTTCGATCATTTCGATAGCCGGCGTTTGAGCGAGTTGTAAACATACCAAAAAGGAAGATTGGGGCAAAGGTCAGTCAGTCTCGCTCTTTTATCCCGAACGTGCACATTGACCTGTCCATGTTATCTCTGTCTATCCTAAATCGGAACCGGGTTGGCGATAACAGACGCTGGAGAAGATTGCATCTAGCGCAGCCAAAGCAAAGCTTAGATCCCTACCTTGGCTGATGACGTCTCAAGGTCAACAAAATCATCCTTCCACCAAAACGTTTTCCCTCGCGATCAAAGAGTTGAGGAAGCAGGCTGATCAAGTACGTCAACGAGGATGAGTAGCACTAACCCATCCTCTTGTGACTGTCGCTCACGTCGCTGCTTCGGGTCCCTCCAGGGTGCCACTGTCCGAACTCTTATCGAGAAGCTCATCAAACTTATCGACCTCGAGGAACACATCCTCTCCGAAGAGAATGGAGAAGCTCGTTGGGGTAACATCGAAGAACTTGTCAGTCTAGGTGCTCTCGAAATTTCAATCCTCATTCAGGTCGAGGATCTTCCGGCGGAGGAGGGGTTACCCTTTCTGCCTGTTCGCTGAGGGTGCGTTTCCTCTGGATTTTCGTTTTCACTTGGACAGATCAACCACGCCGTTCGACTGGAGGATAGTCGACAGATAAAGATCGCTGCAGCTGCTGTCGCGACTGGCGAGGCCGATGCCCCAATCGATCTGTCAGAGTGAGTGTTGCTCAAACTCAACCCTAGTTTCATGGCCTTCAAAATCTCTCATCGAGACCTTGTAAATCTTACCTGACGTCGACGGGTCATCATGCAGAGATAATGACGAGGATCAGCCTCAGTCGGCTCTCCAACATTTCCTCCAATCTTGTATGCTCTCCACTGATACTGAGGCCGATGATGAGGAGACGAAGAACATCCCAAAGGTCACCATGTCGACCGTTCATGCAGCCAAAGGCCTTGAGTGGCCTGTCGTTTTCGTTCCAGCTGGTGCGTTCGCCGAACCGAGTCCAGTCATTTATGCATGCATCGGACTGAACCCCGAGGGAATTTTTGTTTTCCTCACTCTTTCTTCGCACGTTTGTAGCTGAGGATGGAGCGTTCCCGATGACGAGAAAGGGACAGGATGGACCAGAAGTCATCGCAGAAGAACGAAGGCTGCTTTACGTCGCCATGACAAGAGCTCAAGCGTTGTTGGTGAGTCAGACATAAGCGTCCCTGGTCACTGATGGATTCTTATTGTGCTGATTCCTACTCGTATCCAATCAATTTAGTACGTCACTCATGCGAAGACTCGAATGGTCGCTGGTAATTTCCAGAACCGAAAGGTCGGCTCGATCTTCATCTCATCCACCTGCATATCATGGACCTGCAGCTTACATCCTGCTTCCATCTGAATCCCAGCCTTCCCCATTCGTTCACCACTTGACCAACGATGGATGCCATGTATGTCACCGTGCCGTTATCGCTTCAATCTCCTACTCTTCCGGCTCACCTCATAGACCCGTCACGTTTCGTCTTCAAGACATCGATCACTCGGACCCTTCCCACTGTCACTGAATCTCTTCGAACCAATATCTCAACTCTCCTCGGACGTCCCGCTACCTCTCAGGAGAGTGTGCTCGCCGCGATCGAAAAACAGTCCGTCCCTATTTAATACGTCCACGATCGAGGACAGCAAGGCTCATGACAGTCATCACGTTTTGTATCTCTGTCCCTCTATGATCTTACTTCTCCTTCGATCTACCAGCGATGTCACGAATACGCCACCCGATCGATGGTCGACCTCCTCCACTCGACGGCCATACAGTCCCCCACACGCAAGTAGACGGAACTATTGGACGGATGGAGCAACCAAAGATGAATTTGCCCTCCCAGAGATGTCGACATGGCCAGAACCGGTAGCGGCGAGGTCAACTAGGGCTGAGGTTCCAGAGGGTGCAGCAGCTGGTTTCGTGTCGGCCTCGACCCTGACTATCGCTAGGAGTGACGATCATGGCACTCGGAAAGGGAAGGGAAGAGCAGCAGACCCCGGCTCCATTCTGTCAAAAGCCAAGACTTTATCCAACCCTGGCAGCAAGACAACGAGGACGTTGGCATCATCATTAGACTCGAAGCAGGGGATGTCCTATCCATCTATTCCTTCCTTCCGTTCTGGAGGGGCAACAATCGCCCCAAGTGCATTAAGAGCAGGCTCATCATCCGTAGCATCTACTTCAAGACCAACCATCGACTCCGATCTATCATTTTCAACTCTTTCAGCTCAGGCCAATTCGCATCCTGCACCTTTCAAACGACCTTCCACCATTTCTTCCAAACCTGCATCATCATCATCATCCTCTTCGATCCATCGACCCGCAGCATTCAAACCTCCGAGACCCTCCTCCACATCTTCCTTCTCTTCCACTTCCTCCTTCTCTCGTCGACAACCTCCTTCAGGTCAACCCAATCCTCTTCAACCCAAACTCGATCGATACACTCTCCCTCCACTCGATCCTCATACCACTGCCTCCGCCCATCCCTCCGTCATCGCGTCCACATCAAAGGTAAAGCAGACGAACTTAACTACCTTCACCAACGCAGCCAACAGCTCGCTCGACATGTTCAAGAACCTCGGTTTACCAAACACTTCGAACTCTAACGGTGAGACGACGGCAAACAGGGGTGGTAGAGGCCAAGGTTCAGCAGTAGGGAGTTCCTTGGGATCTTCATCATCAAGGGGAGGTAGTGATGGCGTTAGTGGTGCATCAACTTTGGGTGTCAGGAAACCACTGACACCTTGGGATCAACGACCTGGCGCTTCAAAGAAGTCTAGGACGGAATGATGAGAACAGAGGGGAGGGGGGTTTCAGATGAAATGAAACGCTTCAAAATCGGAATCCGTCGTCAAAAGGGGTTTCTTATCAAAAAAAGATCATGATAGTCGTGAGAGAAGTACTAGAAATAGAGTTGGAAACATGGCGTAACGAGTCGAAGAAGAAGAAAAAGGAAAAAAAAAAAAAAAAA
>BCKM01000009.1:187494-273443 GCA_039545415.1 Udeniomyces megalosporus | reverse complement strand
AAAGAAAGCAACAACAGAAAAGAAAAAATATGATCTGGAGGAGTAATGCAGATGGACAAAGATGATGATGTGTCAAAACGAGAGATGGGTAGTGGTAGCTTGTGAGATTGTCCGTGAGCGCAGGCAGTGAATGGTGCAAATGAATGGTTTCTGGGAGCAGAAGGAGAAGAGAGTATATACAAAAGAGAGGGGACAAACGAAGAATACAAAAGGAAGAAAAAGACGAAAACCTTTTTACCGGAGCATCATCATCTGCTCACCTCCCTCCCCTTTCCCTTGTCCTGCGTCCTGAATGATCGTCGACCAGCGCAACTACCAGCACCGAGAGCGGTGAAGATCGGGGCTATTGTAGGAAATAGAACTGAGCGATTGAAGAGCTCATCGTTTCGATCTGTGGGTTGCGTAGGTGACTGTACAAGGGCTGTGGACGGGCGGGGTTCAAGCAACGGAAATACTCTCACCGTCGACCCGATGAGTGGTGAGCTTTAAGGCTACGATCGTAAACTCACTTGATGTCGAAAACCTCCTCCTCGAGTTAGCTGGATCTCTCCTGTCTCCTTCCCACTCTTCCACATCGCTACTGAAAGCGACGGTCTTCCTTCTCCTGAGCTTATCAGCCCACGATCCTACCTCAGTCGTGACCATCGAGGCGGGCTTCATTGAGCTCCTGATGACGCTTCGTCTTGGGCCGAGCGAAGTTGTGGCATCGATGGACATCTCGCTTGATGGTCCGGCGGGACTGAAAAGGGGGTTTCTGGGGAATTGATATGGATGGGGCGGTGTGAGGGGAACAAGAGGCTGGGAGTCGTCCGAAGCATCGACGGTTTGGGTCGCTGGTCGTTGCTGTTGGGTGCACGGGGAAGGTACGATTGGCGTGGATCCATACGGGGTTCTGGCTCTTTTATTTTCAACGACCTCAGAAGCCCCGAGAGTGAATGGTGTATCATCGTCTTCCTCGTCGTGTACTGCATCGATCCAGCCCAAATTCCTGTTTATTCCCACGTCAGCGTCGGCTGAAGTGGGTCCAACCGATGTCGAAAGAGATCGTTGCCCTAGACAGGGCCCGGGGTGAGGATAAGATGAGGGTGCATCGAGATGAGGGTGATGGTATGGCGCTTGAGAGAGCTGGGGATGTAGCGAGGAAGTCTTTGGCGATTTATCATGTAGTTTGGAAACATCGTTGAGTGGATATTTGTGAGAGATGCGAGTCGAAGACTTGATCGTAGGAGACGAAACGATTTCGTGAATGATAGAACGCGGCCGAGATGGTCCCGTCGTCAGAAGCGGCGTATCGATAGAAAAATTCTGTGAAGCTTGAGCAGTAGAAACCCCCCTGCAGATAGGTGAAGAAGACCAGTCGTTGGATGAGACGATCGGGTCGTCATCAAGCTCGAAAAGAAACCTTCTCGTTGCTCTTTGCGAAGTCGACGTAGGGTAACTGTATTCCTCGAATCCTTTATTGAGAGACAAAGAGCGCCGCTTGACTGTGTTGGCGGTTGACTGTTGGGCGCGAGGGCCTCGACGAGACTCGCGAGAGTATGGCGTGGACGATCGGCGATGTTCCTTCAATCTGCTTGACGCGTTTCTGGAAGGGAAGACGAAACAGGTCGTCAGCAAAGGTGTATGCGACGCCTTCGAGGATAACTGGACGTTGAAAAAAAAAAACTACATACACCTCTCGAGTAAACCGTCTATGTTCATGTGTTGGGAAAGCCTCCGGAACCGATCGAGTTAGCGAGCGAGCCCTAGACCGGGAGGTTGTTGCAGGGGCAGAGGCGATAGGGCTAGAATGAGACAGTGGAAGTGAAGTAAGCACCAACAGCGCCGCAGCCTCGAGCACGGGAATAATCGACCGGCGAACCTTTCGTCGTCCTCCATCAGCTCGAGAGGCCTGATCTTCCCTTCCACTACCGCTTCTGTCTGAACCTCCACCCCACTACCTATCTCCCATCGCTGTACTATAAGCCTCTTCCCACCAGCTCGCTGAACTTGCTTCCTTGTCCGGCTACCCTTGCCAGCGCTCGATCTCGTCCCAGACTCGACGGGGGTCTTCAATGCCCCCGGCATCGAAGGCATCCAATCACTGATGGGTCTGTACTCGATCGGATCGGTAGTGTAGTTGCCGACAGTCGAGAGCGTGTCGCGGAGACGGACCGATGGCACCGACCAAGTTGGATTCGAGTTCAGTCGAAGAGGCCGACTAGGGAGGCGTTTTTGAGCAGACACGGAGCTATGTAAAACGCTGAGCGATCTCGATCAGTGACTAGAAGTCGCATGAGCAGGGTGAGCGCTCAGACTTACCTGTTTTCCTCCGTATCCGTCAGTTCCAACGGCTCGACAGGTAGTGGACCTCGTCCATCTAACATCAAGTCCAGCTCCCTTTCCTTTCTGAGTCCCTCCTTCCTCGATGCTCGACTTCCTTCTATGAACTCCCTCGCGAGCTCGATATTTTCAAGTTCCTGTCGGTCCTGCATTTGAGCTGTCGTTTCCCGTTGTCGTCTTCTGGCCCTAGACCTCAATCCGTACTCCTCCTCATCCAGTTCTCCCTCGTCAGATATTCGTTCTTCCTTCCCCGTTGTCGCATCTATGTCTTCCTCTGCCTCGTCCAATGGTATCACTCGGGCCTTGCGACTTGAAGATGCAGTTGGAGTCATCCGGTTCTTTCTCTGGGCAATCGAGTACTTTTTGATGAAGCCAGTCCGAATATCGACATAGTGATCATGCTTCACTCTGGAAAGGAACTGATTGACTCCGAGGGTACGTGATCGGAATGGACGCTGTGAAGGGGAACTGGAGTAGAGCGAGGATAGCGAAGCTGGTCGATCAGACGAAGGGGCTCGGTCGATATGGTGATCATGATGATGCGATGGCGAACGAAGTAGGCTCGACGGGAAGAGTTGTTGACTTGGTGGATCATGAGTGGGATATTGAATCGGTGGAGAATCTAGAGGTGGCAATTGCTGCGGATGAAAGCTTGAGTCGAGAAGAGACAACTGCAGATTGTTGATGGGGGTCTTGTCTGAAGGTGGCTGTATGCGGTTGGATCAATGAAGCTAGAGAAGTCAGCATAAATGATTATGCCATGGAGACGATCAAAGCTGAAGTCGAGATCCAGTCCTTACAGGCGGCCAAAGCGTATTCGAAGGTATTCCCGGGGCCGTCAGATCGATGGTTTCTAGATACGAAGGTACATGACAAGCGCAGGTCCCAGCAGGAATTATAGTGAGGAGAGCCACGCGAGATCAAGAAATGTATCAGCGAGAAAGGGAAGAGAAGGTCCGAACTTGTGCGAGAACACCGACGTTTCTTCCTTCGTCTCGGCTTGGGTTGGGCCTGAAGAGAGTGGTAAGATATGTGAGCTAGAGAGACTTGGTCAGAGCCGGGCTTGGACTTACGATTGGAGAAATAGGACCATTAGATCCCGACTGGGACATGGCGTCTCCTGAGATGGTGAAAGTCGGGAAGAGGAGACAAGGGCAGTTGATTCTTGAAGCCTGATCGCCAACGCGTCCGGCGCGTCATTTATCGGGTTAACCTCGACCATCACCATCGTATACGATTCGTCATAACATTGTGGCGATGCAAAGAAAAGAAGAAGGAAGGGAAAAGAGAAAGACACCCTACAACAAACATCTGTGGTTCCCTTCACATGGTCGTCACTCTCTCGAACAGGAAAAGAATCCTGCCTCCTTCTCCTCTCCTACCCAACTTCTTCAGGTCGATTGATCCTTCCATTCCCAGCATGGAATCCTTGGATGCGGCTTGACCTTTGACTTGGTACGAGGCTGTCGAGGATCTTCTTCCTTCTGCGCTAGATTCGTCCTCGAGATCGGATGTCGGTTCTCGACGCATGAATCTATCCAGTCCATCCTCGTCCTCATCCTCCCCGTCTTGATCGGTTTCATCTTCCGAAGATGATGCTGGGACTCGTCCTTTTCCCTTAGAGGTTCCTCCCCGTAACCTTGCTGGACCGTGGTGTTCTGATCCTGATGCATCTTCGTCATCGTCGCTTTGCTGACTACGCTCCTCCTGATCTGACCCTTCACCCTTGTCATCGATACCGTCCAGGTCGTCGTCAAACAGATTCCGGAGCTCGTCCGGGTCCTCCACAACGGCACTCTTCCTGCTCCTGGCGATGGATCGTCGGAAAGATGAAGTCGAACGGTCTGGTGTATCATCGTCTTCTGAGTTGGACACGTCGCGGGGGGATGGTTGGGCGTTGATATCCACATCTTCATGACCATCGTCGAGTTCTGAATCAGGTCGTGGGTAAGACGGAGAGGTTCGATCGTCGGCGTCTTCATCTCCTTGGATAGAGGCAAAGTTGTCCGAGTCTTCATCAGATTCTGTCCCAAAGACGACCTTGATGTCCGGTTCGACCACCTCGGGAGGACTAGAAGGGTCTTGAAGGAAAAGAGGCATCGTCAATCTATCGTCTTCGCCAGTCTCATTTGGTCCTTCCGAATGACGACGAGGCGGTGACTCGCGAGAGACAACAGGTCGAAAACTGGCATCAATGGTAGCAGAGGTCTTGAACGAAGACTCGAGGATGGATTGGAGTACTGAGTCGGCGATCTTGGATGGCGCATCGGCGGTGAGGGTATCGACGTGTGACCACTCTCGAAGGGAGGCTAGCTTGTCGACTTTCGCTTGTCTCACCTAAGAAACAACCGAGAGGGGTGAGATGGTCAGAGGTGAACGATACGGTCTCACAATGGGTCACTTGCAGAGAGTCTGCACGCACCTTCTCCTCTTCGGCTTCTCGTCTCCTCTTGTCCGGTCGCATGTTTGACGCTGACGTGATGTAGGCCTCTTCCTTCTCACGATCGACGTCCATCGGGTCCTCATCCGAGTTCTCTTGCTGAGCTAGCAACCTGGCCGCCGCTTCGCTCTTGGCTCTGATCTTCTCGCTAAGCGTCATTCCGTTCGTGGTGGAGGACAAGGTTGTTCCATCTTCGTCGTCCTCAAGGACCGGCTCGAACAGGCAATCGCATCCCAAGAGATCGTGAGTTTGACATTGTGTCTTGGTCTGGATAGTGAACAAGTCTTGCTGTTCGTCGAAATTGGTTCAATGCCATCAGCAATCAAGCGGTTCATCGATAACGGCACAGCGCACGACCGATAACGTACCAGCTCAGCCTTGGAAAAAGAGTCTGAAGATTTACCGGCCGACTTGCTCTGATCGTTGTTGTCCTACAACACGATGCATATATGGCGTAAGTAACCATTGCAGAGGTGAACGAGCTGATCACACGTACAAGGACAGAACTTGACAGTCCCAGCTTGGTGACTTGCCGTTGATAAATTTTCTCGTCGATTGATCCAGTCGCTATGGAGATAGAGAGTAGAGCATCCCTCGTATCAGCGACGGTAAGACTGGAAGGGGGAAGAGAAGGGTTAAATCTATCCATACTCATGAACCGATAGATGAAAACCTTTCGTTTCTGCCCATCTCGATGGATCCGAGCCATCGCTTGCAAATCGGTCGAAGGGTTCCTGAGCACATATGGTTGAGCGTCAGCGATGAACTATGAGAACGGAACCCGGTCTGATCAGGGCTCACCAATCGCAGTCAAACATGATCAATCTAGAGGCGCCGATGAGGTTGAGGCCCGCTCCGCCAGACTTGGAGGAGAGAAGGAAGATAAAGCAACCAGCCTGCGGTGTCTTGTTGAACCTGTACGGCAAATGATGGATCAGTCCAGCAAGAATATCCGGCGCGAGTGAGAGAGTAGCTCACTTGTCGACCATTTCCTGTCTCTTAGCTTGAGGTGTTTGTCTGTTTTGATGACACGCTAGTGTGAGTTGCTTATCGTGTGAGGTCGACCCAGGGTATACGCTTACCCATCCAATCTCTCGTACTTGAAACGCGATTTCTTGCAGTGGGCTTCGAAGATATTGAGAGTCTAACGAGACAGGATACATCAGTGATCCAGAGAAGACGATCTGCTCAGTAGGACAAGACACTGACCTGCGTGAAGTTTGAGACGAGAACAACTTTCTCGTCAGTCTTGGCTTGAATCTCGTCGAGTAGTTTTGCGACAGCGATGAGTTTCCTGGTCAGGAGTCGAATGTCAGGGACGTATGTGGACAGAAAGGAGAGTTCACGAACAAGAGAGAACTTACCCGCTGCAATTCATGTCGTAATCATTCATCATGCTCGGCAAGGAGGCTCGAGCGGCGACGACAGCATCGGGAACCTCAGAAGATGTCTGAAGAGGATTGATCCGATAACGTCACGTTAGTTGTGAGATTAGGTCGTAAGCAGAGCAATAGAGTTTACTTACGGCATCGTCTTTGGCTCGTAGCAACTGATGGACAAACGAACGGTATCAGAGTGCCGACAGCCATTGACTATGTGATGAGCGCAAATCTACTGACCATCGGCGAGTTGGACACCTTTCGCACATAGTTGACGAGGTTGAGAGCTTGAGACCTGGGCGAAGAAGTTCGGGCATTGCTGCTCAGCTTGACCATAGCCCACACCAGAAACGGCGTGTCAACGTACGAGGGTCCTCGGATGAGCGCTCGTAGCGTCGAAGGATGAAGCAAATTTCCTAGAACTTGTAGCTGCAAGGCTGACGGAGCGACGAAGATGACGTATTCGTCTGCAAGGATAAAGTTGCGTCAACATGGTTGGATAGGCATGATGCGGACCGAGAAGCTGTCCTCACGTTTCGGAGGCAGGAACTTGGAGAGGATCTCGGCTGATCGACGTATGATGAATTGCTGGCTAATTTCTGCGAGTTTGGCACTTCGGGCCTGACCAAGCTCCTTTTCTTCAGCAGTAGCGTTGGCTTGGCGCGATTTCATCTAGCGATCGGGTATGAGCCAGCAGGTTGTTCATGAGATCTCTGATCAGTTGTGTGACAAAAATGGGGAGACAAACGATCGGTCCATTATAGATCTTGTTGAACGACGCGAGTGAGTCAAAGACGTTAGGGTTGATGAAATTGACCTGCAGAATATCCAACCGATGTAAGTTGGGATTTGTATCGTGCCAAGATGGAAACAAATCAGATACCATGCTCCAAAATTCGACCAAATCGTTTTGTAGTGGTGTGCCAGAAAGGATGACGCCTACGGGATGATGAGATGTTAGTCGACAATCATTCAGTGGCCACCTACAGGCAAAACTCACGTCGTTTTGTACGTAGAACGTCGAACATCTTGCTCGTCTTTGCATCTTTCGACTTAAGCCGATGACCTGATGATGAGAGGATATAAGGAGCTAGTTAAAAGTGCGCGCTTCGAGTACTAAGACCGCATACCATGTCGCAGACACGACCGGAAAGCAACACACCTTCATCACAGACGATGAGCTCAATCGGAGGTTGACAGCTAGACAGGGCACCTATGACAGTTCGAAGCTAGCATCGAAGAGGAGGCTTGGTTCAGCCGAGACAAACGCTGCAATTATCAAGTTCATGCTGTCCCACCTTCTCGTATCCGATGACGAGGACAGCGTCTCGTCTAGAATTGTTAAACCGTTGTATCTGATCTTTGTTTCCGTCTCCGACGAAGACACCCTACATGATAGAGAGGAATAGCACGATAAGCTGTGTTGGCAAGGAAAAAGATCACGCCTTTGGATACCCACAATCGTATCTCGGCCCAACCTGATGACATGCAGACGACAACAGCCGATCAGTAAGTGATCCGATGATGAGTCCACGAGTCGCCCAAGTATACGCACCACTTGTGAAATTCTTTTCGCCAATTGGACGTCAAGCTGACTGGGCAGACGATGAGGATCTTTTCGACAATTGGGCGCCGAGTGGGTCCAACGTAAGGGTTCTGCTTAAGAAGCGTCCATATTAATGCGATTGTCTGTAGTGTCTTTCCAAGTCCCCTGTTGAAAAGAAGGGTACGAGCTGATCAGCAGCTGTTCCAAGAATCTGACCAAGCCGGCCGGACGATGATTCACATTTCGTCGGCGAGGATGGCACCCGTGCCTTCGGCTTTCCGTAGACCCATAACGCATTCGTAGAGGAACTAAAGGGGTAGACGTGTCAGCTAGATCCATCTACCAGACGATGCGAGGCGGAAAGAACCGGTGTGCAAGACGCAATATGGACACACCTTCACGCCTTCCTTCTGGTGAGGTCTCATTTGAGCCGAGAGTTTTGGATCCAGAACGACATCAACCACGTCATATAGCCTGTGCAGAAGAATCGTCAATCAGATGAGAAAGTTCACTACGGTGTAAAATTGACGCGCCCACTTTTTATTATTTGTCCTCTGATGCTCCTTGGTCGGGCGTTTCATGACGACAGCACCTTCTCTCTTTGGATCGTGCCTATCGGGCGGATGAATGTCGTCAGGAAGATGAAGTTCAGTGTTGATATAGTCGACGGGTACTCACAGAGGTTGAGCCCTTTTTCTCGGCTTCGCAACCGCTTGAGCAGTCATTGGACCAACCATCGGCTGGACAGTAACGGCCTTCATTGAAGGGGTTGCGGTAGAATTCTTAGGAGGAATCGATTCTTCCTCTTCCTCGTCTTCAGCTGCTGCTCTTGCTCTCTCAGCTTTTAGATTGGATGCCTGTTGGGCGGATGCCGGGTTTCGATAGGGCTGAAGCAAAGGTGGAGTAAAGGCCGGTCGGGAGTTGAGTGATCTATTGGGTACCATTGGTCTGAAAGCTGGAGCAGGGGTTCGGGGAATGGTGGAGGTCGTAGCGACGGTCCCCGGGGCGGCAGGAGCGACATAGCCAGAGGTGAAGCACTTCCCTGCAGTTTGCGGATGGGATCCAAAGTAGAGTAAAGAATGTCAGATCGTCTTGATTGAGAAGAGCCGATGTTTGTGTATAGAAGCTCACCTGAGAGAAAACTTGAGAGGTAGCATATATCAGATATGACCGACTGCCTTTTACTTGTCTTAAGGAGAGTACAACTTACTCTGCTGAGGATACCTCTTCATCCAACTCGACATCTTTTCCACCTACCACGAGTAGATCTCCGGAAACCGTTGTAAGAGCTGAAAACTTGGACATCCCAATACTGATGGACAGAAGCGTGTGAGCTCGGTGGCATACCGACGATATCACCAGCTCTTATACCGATCAGGACGCACTCTTTTCCATTCTCATCTTTCAGAAAGCACTTTTTGCCTCTGATGGTCAGGACTCCGTCGCCGTCCCAGGTCTGACAAGAAGGGTAAGGAGTACGAGCAGACGATGACGTCGATTAGCTAGCTCGATCCGGTCAGTGGGCCGTGGATCGTCCGACACGCTCACTTTGTGCTGTTGTAGCGTCATCGAATACATGTTGAGCCATATCAGCATCCATAAGTAGATCGAGGCTGACAGAAGAGTGGAAGGCTTACTGACCTTCTTAGTTTGAGGTTTCCGCCTGGATCGAAGGAAGATCGATCGAGATATGAGCTTGGTCAGTCAAGATGCTTCGTTTTTACACGCATACAGAGAGGTTTACACACCACATGACTTTCCTATCGGACCGGCACGCGGAAGAAAGTATGTTAAATGTCGTTTCTCTTCTTGGACGCGACGCGTAAATGACGAGTCCCCAGTCGAGTCCTCGTCTTCGCCAGCAGGAGTTGTCCAACGCTGACCGTCTATCTCATGCTCACCAATACGATGGAGTGAAATCTTCCGAGTCATCACCAGCTGATTGACTGAGGCCGTAGAAAACGTTCCTGGCCGGGCAGACGGGGACGGAGACACGCGACGGTCCGGGGGCGGTGGCGAGCCTTTTTGAGGAGGGGGTAACAGAGGAACCAGCGTTGGATGGTTTTCTCTTGAGGCCCGAAGAGGAGGATGAGGGTTCGGATCTTCTGTTGGTGTTGTTGGGTGTGGACATGTCGGGAACGTTGAGGTGGAAGTCAGTCGAAAGGGGGAACGGGGGAAGGAGTTTCGAGCGACTCCCAACTTGATTAACTATCGTACACAGTCGTACACCCACATCGTTCCTACAGTCCAGCACTCATTTCACCATACAGCGTCCCCATGGTGTCATGGTTCCTCTGTCATCGTGTCCATCCAGACACCTTTCCCTCTCGCAAGCCTCGCTTTTCCACCCGTGCTCTCTCTGTTTCTCTCTTCTTGCCAGCTCGTCATAGGCCAGCTGTAATCCATTCTACTCCATCGCCTTCATCGCGTTCAACATGGTCGAACAACCCATCGCTCAAAACTCGTACGCCCTCTGCTGGTACCGACCCTCAACGTTCGGATATCCCTTCCTTCGATTCATTATCTCGGCCTTCTCCCGATAATTCTCACTCTCGACCATCATCCTCGTCTCGTCCACCACTACCAACTTCTCAAAGTCTCCCTAGGCCCAAAGCCGACAAGGCCTTCTCTCCCCCAGGAAGCACTATCCCTCGTCCGCCCTCGTTCGGAGGACTCTTTCGTCCTTCTTCGTTCTCACCTCCTTCATCTCCCGTCAACCGTCCCCCTATTCGTAAACCACCAACTCAGTCCTCAGGAAAGAGAGGGAGTAGAGCTTTGAGCGAGGATGATGAACTCAGGGGTATGAATAACAGGATAAGGTCGCTTGATGAGGTAAGCACTGCGTGTACATCATCCGACCGTCTCTACACCTCACTGATCGACTTGTCGAGTTTCAGATACCAAGAGCCCCTAAGCCGAGCCCAGAAATGCTTGCTGCTATCCGAGCTGAAATTCGTCCAGAAGCCAAGCCTCAAATCAAAGCCCTCTTCACACCGTCACCCTATCCTGATGTCGACAACTGGGCCGTTCGTCCTCTTGTCTTTGCGCTGTCGGTTGAGCTCGGTTTCACTGAGTAAGACCATGTGTTCTTTCTGCAGGCCCTTAAGCTTCCTTCATCACTACAAGCGTCCCTCGAGTGCAACTTTCCAAACATAAGGAAACCTACACCTTTCCAAGCCCAACTACTTGAAGCAGTCAAGACGGGCCGAGATGTTTTAGCGCGTCAGGGCACAGGGAGTGGAAAGTAAGATCAGTATCGACCGGCTGGTATCGACATCTTCGACAGTCTTGGGGACTGAAACGCGACCATATCTACCTCCTTCCTTTCATTCTGTTCAACTCTCCGTCCTTACAGATCTCTTGCACTTCTCCTTGCTCTTCTATCCCAACGACCTCCATCATATTTCCCTCGACCAGCACCTACACTCTCCCTCCTGCTCCTTCCAACCAACACACTCGTCGACCAACTTCACGCGTGGACATCAAGTCTCAAACCTATAGACGCATCTCAGGCTCTGACCATCCCGATTTCCATCCCATCTCTGCCTTCGTCACCTTCTATTCGAGACCAAGTCTCTCCCCTCCTCGCCCAACCCACCATCCTCCGTCCTCGACCGAAAATCATCCTCGCTACACCTCAGGCTCTTCTGTCCGCACTTGACGATCCATCTGTCATCAACTCCTCGAATCCCACGCTAGGATTAGACAAGATTCGGACCATCGCTATAGATGAAGTCGATTTGACCCTGTCGATTTCATCATACAACTCTCTCACCAGTCAAATCTTTGTCAAAAACCTCAATCGTCGAAGATTCAAACCAAACTCAAAGTCCCGTGTTCATCCCTCGACAGGCCTCGAGTTGATGCGGCGAGTGTTTGAGCTTCAAGATGGAAGAGAGTTATGGCAAGGTGAGAAGTGGAAGTTTAAGCCTCAAGTGATTTGTGTGAGCGCAAGCCTGGGTGAAGAGGTCAAGGAGGCTATCAGTGAGAGAGAGGGTTGGGTTCATCCTGCTCAAGGACGGATCGAGATTGAGCCGAAGGAAGTCGATGATCCAGCGGAGAGGAGGAGGAAGAGAAAGAGACGGATGGAGGAAGAGAAGAAAGATGCTTTGGAAAAGTCGGACCAGGATGATTTGTTCGGATTACCTTCATCCACTTCTCCATATCTGAATAGTAGACAGATGTCGATGTCGCCCTCCCCCTTTGGAGTCATTTCTCCTAGCAATTACTCGTCATCCATTCCCACTCCTCAAAATATCACCCATCATGTCATCACCGTCAATCCCTCTGGAACGATTCAAAATCTCTCGACTCCCCCTCCCAGGCCCTCGTCGGATCCCCTTCCACCTCATCTTCTCAAAGTTGATGTCTCGTCAGATTCTCATCCTCAGATCAGTCGTAGAAGTCTTGATGCATTCGCTCGAATCTATCACTCGCTTGGGGGAGTAGAAGAGACTGGAAGACCTTGGAGATCACTCCTGGTCGTACCAAGCGGAGGGAACTTGGCAAAAGTCAAGAAGGAACTCGCTATGTTGGATATCCAAGCAGAAGACATTAACGTCGTTGGTAAACGTCGAGAGATTGATCTTCCTCGACTCAACCCATCTTCGAATTCATCGTCATCATCACCCCCACCTCAATCTCGACCCATCCGAGATATTTCAAGTGTCCTGGGTCTCAGCGCATTCAAACGAATCACCGATCAACCTCTAGTCTATCTCATCGATCGAGCTTTTGTCAGAGGACTCGATCTACCAAGTTTGACTCACGTGTTCGTATTTTCGAATGCCTTGACGGAACCGATGGACTACCTGCATATCGCTGGAAGGGTTGGGAGACTCTCATCTCCTCGTTCACCTATCTCCTCCTCCCCATCTTCTTCCTTTTCGCTTGACAATCAGGTCGTTGGTGATGACTCATCTCCATCTCCATCTCCATCAAATGTCGTATTCACCATCGTTGATCTTCCTCGAATTAAAACCCCTTCCTCCTCTTCAAACTCAACCCCAACCCCAGAAGGCGTCAATCATGAAATCGATGGATCAGAAGATGTGGAGAAGGAACTGAGAAAGGTTGAGATGATGTTTGAAGCTCTAAGGGAGATGAGTGACGCGGAAGAGGTCGAGGATGGGAGACAGGAGCAGGAGAGGTGGGCGGTTGAAAAGTTTGATCTGATACCTTGATGGAAAATCCAATGCGTCACCGAGCTAGACATTGTAAGAAAGAAAAGATAATAGCTGGGGTATGGTCCTTTATTGCTTTGCTTTGTTGAGAGAGGTCAGTCGAGAGAACGAGAAGGTATTGTAAGGTTGTTTAGCACATTTCCCTCGGTTTGCTTTGCGGACAGATCTTCCGATCATTTGTGATTATAGCAGGAGAAAAGAAAAAGCATGCGATAGCGAGACGATGAAGGGGAGAAGCGGCGGATCGAAGCTAGAAGGAAAATGTCGGTGTACAACACAAAGGAAGCAGGAGGTAGACGAGGTGCGAGGCAGGAAGGGTGACATGCGAAGACAAGGGAGGGAAGCTTGCAAGAACTGAGGTGTTGTGGTTGCCCATCTCTACAGGTAAAGACCTTCCGGCTGATAGACGACAAGGGAAAGGCGTGAGCTGAGTTACCACACGAGGGTTCCCGATCGCACCCCGAGACAGATGTCGGACTAACCAAGTTCTCCTGCTTCCTGTCGAGCACTCTGTCCCTAGCCGTCGTAAAATCGACCTTCGTAACCCTCATCCTCCTCTCTCTCAGGGCCAGGAGACCTGCCTCCGTGCAGACAGCCTTGATGTCGGCTCCACTGAGGTCGTCCTTGTTCATGATGAATTCTTCGAGATCGACGTCGTCTCCGAGCTGCATACGTGAGGTGTGAAGTCGGAAGATGTGTCGCTTGGTCTGAAGAGTCGATACAAAAGATTCGAGATGCGAGGTAAGGATACGAAGGAGGAAAGAGGCGGGCGTCAGGAGAGTGCCTCAAACATCAGGTGCGAGAGATTGTCCAATCGAATCGGGAATCAAGGCTTGCCTTAACGTCGGGCAGAGGGAATTCGATCTTCCGGTCGATTCGGCCGGGTCTGATAAGAGCCGGGTCTAGGGACTCGATCTTGTTAGTCGCCATGATGACTTTGACGTCTCCTCGAGTATCGAAACCATCGAGCTGGTTGAGGAGCTCGAGCATGGTTCGCTGAATCTCTCGCTCTCCTCCAGAAGAAGAGTCGTATCTGTTCGGTGGGAAAGTCGATCATCGAGAGATGCGAGAGTCAGTCTCGGGGACCAGGAGAGATGTCAATAGATGAAGAAAAAACGAACCGCTTGGTTCCAATGGCGTCGATCTCGTCGATGAAGATGATACTAGGTGCATTCTCCTCTGCGACCCTGAAGAGCTCCCTGACGAGCTTTGGACCATCTCCAAGGTACTTTTGGATGAGCTCCGAACCAACAATTCGGAGGAAAGTGGCCGACGTTTGATTGGCTACAGCTTTTGCGAGGAGAGTCTTTCCGGTTCCTGGAACTCCGTACAAGATGACACCCTTGGGCGGTCGGATACCCATCTCCTCGTAGAGCTCTGGGTGAGTGAGTGGAAGCTCGACCGATTCCTTGACAGGCGAATATGGATCCAATGTAAACGTTGACGATTGAGCAGAAGATGGGACGATCAGCACACATTGAGCTGGGCAAGTCTCTTCACCTTGATCGGAAACGCACCTTGATTTCTTGGATCTGACTCTCGAGACCACCAACATCGGCATAACTCTCAGTCGGGGCCTTGTCGAGCTTCATAACGTTGACCATTGGGTCGGCATCATCGCTAAGAACACCGACGACGGCGTTGCTCTTATTGTGGAGAAGGACAGAGCACCCTGGTTCGAGAAGGTCTTTGTCGACAAATGACATGATCGAGACGTAGTACTCTGGTCCCGTTGCCGACGAGACGATGGCGTGGTCGTCGTCGATAATCTCCTCGAGCGTTCCGATAGCCATGGGCGAGCCTCGAAGCTCGTCGACAGCAGTTCGCTCCTCGGTCGTTTTGGATTCGGCGGTAAGGGGTTGGAGGAGTGACTGGTTGGTGACGTACTCTGCAGGAGGCAAGGGATTGGTTTAGGGTCAACGCATGGGGGGACAGAGCAAGAAGCAGGGTGGAGATGTGCGGGTTTGATCGTCAGCATGAGCTAGAGCTTGGCAATGAGCAGCTCTGCTGTTCAACTGACCTTCCTCAAGAAGAAGGTAATCCTTAATCCTCTCCTGTTTGAGCAGCTTGAGACGACAACGGGTTGTTGGGTGAACAGCAGGCAACTTGACCCTGGCGTCGGGTCCACGCTTCTTCTTCTTGCCAACCCTCGTGGGAAGAGGCGGTTCCCACTTTTTCTGCTCCTTCTTCTACTTGAACATCAATGACAAGTGTCGGGGAAGAAAGAGTGAGGATCAGGAGAGGTTGCAGAAGGAGTCAAGGAGATGGAAGAGAGATGACGAGTGTGGTCGGAGATCGAATTGATGTCACGAGATTGGATGAGGCGAAGGCACAGATGAGGGTTTGGTCGCTCAGGGTCAGCGGATGATGGGTTGAGTGGACAAGAGATAGGGCAGATGCTAAGAAGCGAGCGTCAAGCAGCCGGCGTACCTTGTCAGCATCCTTCTTGTCCTTTCCTTGACCGTCAGGTGCCATGCCTCCTAGTGAGTTTCCCTATCGGGAAAGAAGGAAGAAGAGGATGAGAACAGATGAATGGTACGTGAGAAGCTGTATGAGCGAGTCTTACCATGATTGAGTGTGTGAGTTAAGTGAGTGGATGTATGCAGCGTGGAGGGAACTGGCCTCGCAGCCCAAAGTTGTAGACCACACCGTCACCTTCTCCATCACCGGTCACCTCGCTAACACTATCCCCGCTCAGTTCCCGCTCATCAGACCCAACCAATCAACGTATTCGTATACCCTAGCATATCCACAGGTCTATCGCATACTCGCTATCATGCTTCAACTCCACCTCACGCTGCCTCACCCTCTCGAACCCCTCATCCTCCAACTTCCTCCCTCCACTCCCCTGTCTACCCTGCTTTCAGCCCACACAGACCTCCCATCCTCTGCCCTCCAGTCTCTCTACCTCCGAACCAGGTCTAATTCTCTTCTCGCCCCAGATCTTACCCTCGCCTCTCTCCTCGATGACGACGTCGCGTCTGATCTCGACGCCGGCTCGACCCAGCATGTTGATATCCAGGTGGCTTGCAGGATGATGGGTGGGAAGGGAGGGTTTGGAGCAATGTTGAGAGCTACCGGTGGAAAGATGTCGTCTCAGAAGGCAACAAACAACGACAGCTGTCGAGACTTGAGTGGAAGGAGGCTAAGCACCATCAAGGAGGCCAAGAAGTACGTGCTCAGCTACCTTTCGATATAACCCATACTTCCGTCGTGAGGCATAACCAAAAGTCCGACGCGCTCACACATCATTCTCCTTGCGTCAACCCCCCTCGCGTTTCCGGCTACCCCCTCCATCCTCAGAGCTGCCGAGCTTCTCGACATGGAAGCTAGTCACAACAAGAAGACCTCCGAGGCCGCTCGTCAAAAGCTCGAAGCACTCGAACGTCAACTCGGTATCTCATCGTCCTCCGCTCGTCAACCTCCCCCAACCATCGGCGAGTCATCGAACGAGGACGACGATATGCCTTCGGCAGGTCCAAGTGGCACTTCAAACGCCGGAGAGAGGACCAAGCTCACTCAACAAGACCTCGTCGAGCTCGCTGGCAAGAGGCACAAGTTTGAGGATAATGCATACCTAGAGCAGAGTCGAGAGATTAAGGATAACGTTAGAAGTGCAGTCTCTGCTGGTCAGTTGTTGGATCCTTACGTGTAACTCTTTTCTCAGAGCATCACTGACTGACCATGACGGCGATTTCATCTTGCAGGCCTTTTGAAGAAGAAGAAGAAGGCCAAGTTGACATCTGCAGGAGGGGGAGGTTCCAAGCCTGCCGCCGCCATCACTGCCGTTGGGTCGGAGGCGTCGCCTGCTGTTGCCGTCTGATTTGGGGATCAAGAGTTGATAGCTCTTTTGGGGGACCCGTCGGGATTCGGATGTCTTTCCCGATATCGCTTTGTAATTTGTATCTTCAGTCTCGTCAATCGATGTCCTTCATATAACTCGATATTCATGATAGCCTCTTGATCTCTAGTCCTTGTCAGCCTGACTAATTGATCTAGAATGAGACAGCACCATTTGTTAGTCTGATTTGGTTCTAGGTGATCTGGGTAGGTGGATCTTGTAGGTGATATGATATGATCTAATACAACGATCTCCCGAAATCGACGCTGAGAAACGCACTTAACAATCAGCAAACCGTCTATCGCAACGCCAACCCAATCTTCCTCACGACCTGTAGACTAATACAGCGATGGGGAACGCCTCATCTCTATCAACGACCGTGCTGCCCTCCCATGTAGAGCTCGAATCCGAGCCGGATTCCTACAGTCCTCACCCTTGCTCCAATGATCCTTTTTCGATTCCGTCTAGCACTCCTCATCCTCAATCCCTTGCTTCAGATAGACCTTGCAATGCACTCGTGCCCTATAGACCACTCATCCGACCGATCCGATGCTCTCCCATCTTTGAAATCGACGATCTCCTTCACCTCATCCTCGACTTTCTTCCTCCTTCTCTCTCCCTTGTCACTGTGTCGTCTCATTTCTATCATGCTGGTCTTCCTTTGCTCTATCGAGGAGTCGTTTTGAGGGAAGGCGAAGATATGATAAGCTTCTTCTGTCACGGTCATAAGACGGGTTGGAGGTTTGTCAAGACACTCAAGCTTGTTTTCCTCCCGGAGGATCTGGATCGAGTGGTGAATGACGGTGGGATAGATAGGAGAGAGGGATATCTACCCCCAGATCTACCAAACTTGCGGCATCTTTCCTTCGCCTTGACGTCGTCACAGTGGCACCAGCTTGTCGCAACTACATTGTCGTCACCCATACCTAGCCTCTTCAACTCTATCATCCGCAGACTGCACCCTGTGTCCATCTCCTTCCTTCAACTACCCGCAGTCGAACCGTCTTCCACCTATCGAACCGTCAATCCAGCACGTTATCGCGTCCGACTCGCCTCACCCGAAATTCATCTCTCGCTTTCTCGCACAGCAAGCCCCATCATTGCCTTACTCAAGCCTTTATTCACTCAACCCGCATCGTCATCCAACACCAGTACACAGCCCATTCCGAGTATCATCACGTTCGACAAGGTCTTCTTCCACACTTATCCACCTCGCAATACAACTTCTCTTCTCTCGACAACTCCCACTCATCTCATCAAACCTTTCTTCTTCCTCCCCTCATCACGTCAGCTCAAGCTTCTCTCACCTCATTCACACGCACCTTATCCGACAGTTGAACTCAAGTTCGCACCTCTACTCGCGACTCGAGAAGAGGGTGATGATCATGCGTCACTCAACCACTGGGATCGACGTAGAGCTATCGTTCGAGCGGCGGGGGAGAATGGAAATCGAGTAGTTGTCCAAGGTGTCGGAGAAGAATTGAGGATTGAACTGAGGCAGGAGGTGGAGAGGGGAGCATGGATGGGATTTCTGGATTTTGCAGAGGAGGCTCCGAATGGTCACATTGGGACTTGGGGAAGGAAGAGGGCCAAGGGTGAGAAGGAGACTAGGGACGTACCCGATCTGTCAGTACATTTGGGCCACTTCCTTGCTTGACATCTCCCTGACATCAGTCTCATGCCTCCCAATGGACTGCCAGCACACCAGCTCAGCGAAGCGCCCTGTTTTTCAATGGGATATCGTTCAAGTTTGCTCAATCTGGCCCAGGAGCAAACGTATCAGGTGGCAATCCGTCGTTCAACTTTCCAATCATGTTACCGTCTTCAGCTCTGGAGGGGCATATGTCATGAGCTGCCGACGGGTCATTTTTCCATCCGCAAGGTGATTGTTTCCTCATCAACTATATTAATGAGTTTGTGGATATCAGTGACATACTAGGACATCTGCTCGTGACACAATGTGACTGTCGGCCATCGCAAGCCAGGACTTGATCGAAACGCGCAAGTGTCGATTAACGGTCTGCACCAGATAAGAACTTGTCTCGATTTTGGGGATTCGAGTCGAAGATGGGGCTGAATCACGTGTAGAAGCTGGGCTGGAGAAGCTCACTGGGCGTCATGTGTAGAGATACTAAGGGAGGTTGTGACGTAGGGTACGACTCAATCGGCCCGATCGCTGAAGTTGGGCTTGTGAGGAAAGATAATGTTTATAGTATTTCATCATCTGGTAAGATGTTGTATGTAAATTTATAAGTCGACGATGATGGATGTGATGAGGGGACAATATCCGTTGAACAGAAAACGAAGAAGAAGAAGAAGAAGAAAAAACTGATTATCCGATCTCGAAATCCTAAAACTGAAATTTCGGAGAGCCCAAGGGTTAAATCTCCACGCCCACCCTTCCCTCCTTCCCCCTTACATCCCTCCCTTCCCACCTCCTTCCTCCCCTCCCCTTCCCCCCAAACTCTCTTACCCTTCCTCTCCATCCATCATGGGAAAATCCTCCAAGGTCGCCGCTGCCGCCCCTGTCGTTGACAAGGCCGAGAAGAAGAAGTCCAAGAAGGAGTCCAAGGAGACTGCCCCCGCCCCCGTTGCTGCCCCCGTCGTCGAGGCGACCAAGCAGAAGAAGGAGAAGAAGTCCAAGAAGGCTGTTCGTATCATTGATGTCTCCCCTGTTGCCTGGTTCCCGCGTTGGCTCGTCCCCATTGTCGTCCAAAGAGCGTCGAGTTTCCTCGATCGACTCCTCGTTCCACCAGCGCGGGCTCCCCGAATTTTTATTCCAAACGTGTCGCCCTCCGGATTGCTGACGATTCTGCTCAAACCTTGCTTGTGTCTTGTCGCTGCTCTCCAATACCCCCCTCCCCCTTTGTCCTCATTGGCTCTACCTCACCGCTGTGTGTGTCCGCGTGCATATTTGCCCTCCGTCCCTATGTTGGCCTCCACAGAAGAAGGAGCCTACCCCCCCTCCTCCTCCCTCGTCATCCTCCGAGTCCGAGTCCTCGTCCGACTCTTCCTCTGAGGAGTCCTCCGACGAGGAGGAGACCCCCGTCGTCGACAAGGCTGCTGCCGTCGTTCAGTCCGTCGTCGACACCGCCAAGTCCGCCGGTGCTGCCGTCGCTAAGGCTGTTAGTTCTTGCTATCCCTCTTGATGCTGTATCAAGACCATACGGTTGATCACGATATTCTCACTCCCATGTTCTTAGGTTACTGCCGAGTCATCCGACGAGTCATCGTCTGACGAGTCCTCTTCCGATGAAGAGACCGCTAAGTCGACCGTCAAGGCCGCTGCCGCTAAGGCTGCCCCCGTCGCTGCTAAGGCCGTCGAGACTACCAAGAAGGCTGCCGCCAAGGCTGTACGTGATCGCTTCTGCTGTTCAGAATCGACGCGCCTATTGAAGGAAACCTGACGCGTCCGTCTCTCATCGACTTTAGACTGAGTCTTCTTCCGACTCCGACTCTTCCTCCGACTCTGACTCGTCGGACGATGAGGACGAGAAGAAGCCCGCCGCCGCTGCCAAGAAGGACGACTCTTCTTCTGACGACTCTTCGTCCGATGACGACAGCTCTTCTGATGACGAGGATGAGAAGATGGCTGCTCCTGCCGTCGAGGCTGCCACTTCCAGTACGTCGTCATCTTGTTTGATCTCTTGCGTTGGCTGAGCCTGTCACTGACAATTTATCTTGCGCACTGCACTCCCAACAGCCAAGCGAAAGGCCTCTGAGGAAGCTGAGCCCATCGCTAAGAAGGCAAAGACCGCTCAACCTGATCAGTCCGCTGCCTGGTCGGGAGAGGGCAACCCCCCCACCACCACCCTTTGGGTTCGTGTCCTACCATTCATCTCTTCCAGGGTTCGCATGGTTCCCCTTGCTCACATCCTTTTTTTTTTCCTCCTCGCTATAGGTTGGAAACCTCTCGTGGAACGTTGACCAGGACTGGCTCGCTTCCGAATTCGCCGACTGCGGTGAGGTTACCTCGACCCGAATCCAGATGGACCGAGAGACCGGACGATCGCGAGGAATCGGTTACGTCGAGTTCTCGTCCCAGGAGGCCGCCGACAAGGGTTACAACTCTTCGGGCAAGACCATCGATGGACGAGAGTGCAGGATCGACTACGCCACCGTTCGACCTCCTCGAGACCAAGGAGAGAAGAAGGCTTACCAGTCTGACCGACCCCCTAACCCTCCTGCCACCACCCTCTGGGTTAGTTCCTCCCCCTCTCACTTGGCTTCTCCGTGCTTCCCTCTGACTGACTCGGACATTTCCTCGCTCTGTCTACCTCCAGGTTGGTAACCTTTCGTTCGACATCAACGAGGACGGTCTTTGGGAGGAGTTCGGCGTTGCTGGACAGGTTTCCTCCGTCCGACTTCCCACCGACCGAGAGACCGGTGCCCCCAAGGGATTCGCCTACGTCGAGTTTGCCGACCAGGAGGCCGCCACCAAGGCTTTCGAGACCATGAACGGCAAGGAGATTGCCGGTCGAAACGCCAGGATCGACTACGCTCCTCCTCGTGACAACGATGCTGGAGGAGGTGGTCGAGGTGGAGGTCGAGGTGGATTCGGAGGTGGTCGAGGTGGAGGTCGAGGCGGATTTGGAGGTGACCGAGGAGGTCGAGGCGGAGGTCGAGGTGGAGGTCGAGGAGGGTTCGGTGACCGAGGAGGTCGAGGAGGAGGACGAGGACGAGGAGCTCCTCGAGGAGGTCCACGTACTGGTGGAGCGGTCGAGTTTGCTGGCAAGAAGATGTCATTCGAGTAAAGAATTTCGAAGATGTCGTTCGAGTAAAGCATTCTGTTCCCCCGTCCTTTGATCCTATCTCTGTCTTTCGTCGTCTCTTCATGACTCCATCTCTACGTTCTTCCCTCTCCTCTGCATGATCATCTCTTATGTTCGCTGTTTCTTCTCATCTCTCATCTAGAACCCCCTTTCCCCTCTTTCATCCTCTCGACCCGATTCTATATTTCGCACGTTTTTGCTTCTCTTTGATGAACCATGATTCTCTTCATCTGGCTTTGTTGCGCATCTGTTGTCATGATCATCGTCAGACACGCGACCTGAGTCGGTCTGACTCGGACGAGAGACTTCTGACGTGCAGATCGATCGTCAAATTTGGGTATAGGGGCGAGCGTGGACGCGAACAAAAGAGTCTCCCACCCCTTGCCTCTCAGCTTCGCACAATTCTAATCAATCCTTCTTCTTTTCCTTCATCCTCTCCTTCCTCTCTTTTTCGTCCTCGTCCTCGTCCTCATCCTCCCTCTTATCATCCTCCTCTTCCTTTTCCTCCAACCTCTCCATCTTTGCCCTCTTCACCAATCGCTCGTTCTCTTTCATCTCACGATGGATCTTGGTATTTCCCATACTACTCCCATCATCAGCACCGACAGTAGAGTTTCCTCGTCGGTTTTTGTTGCCATTGGATGATGATGATGATGATGATGAAGCAGGTCCAGATGATCTTTCAAACCAATCCACTCCCTTTTTTGATTGGAACAGACCGAACCAAACGGGCAAGGGAGAAAATTCGATACAAGATCTTGAATTAGTTTTATTCCTTCCACTTCTTCTTCTTCTTCTTCTTCTTCTTCTTCTTCTTCTTTGTTTTTTTTTCTCCCACTCTTTCTGGCGTTTGAAAGAAAGAAAAACATACATATTCTTCCGCGATCGAGTAGATTTCTTTCCTGATCCGCGTTCCTTCGGCAGTGAGGTCTTGATAACGACGGATATCGAAACCTTTCTCAGCGTAAAGCTTACTTTGTCGAGCTGAGATGGATCGATCTGGATGCTCGTAAGCAGGGAAAGGAAAGTCAAAATGGAGTAGTATGAGGCAGGAAGGAAGGGGGTTGAGCAGAAGTGGAGTTTCGAGTGAGATATCACAGGAATGAAGGAGTTCATGGGGTGAAAATCATGATGTCAGTATCGAGTCAATGATCTCATCCATAAGACTCCAGAGGCCGGGGGGAAGGGGGGAGATGCGAATCCTCCTTCCTGAACGCCTACGTACCGAGAACGGAATCATAACCCGGTTCTCTCTGATGGTTCAACCACCAGGCGTAGGAGACGATGACTACAGAGTGGCCAATGAGATACGTCACTCTTTTGTATGTTCGGGCCGGAATTAGGTAAGAGAAGAAGAAGTAAATCGTGAGGAGCATGTTCAGAACGCCATGAAAAGTGAGAGGCAGGAGGAGGCAAATTTACGGTTCCATGACATCTGGGCGCCGGCAAATATGAGGAGGTCACCAGTCGGTCGAAGAAAGAGGTGATCAGTAAAGTTCTTTGAGCAGATGATAACATATCTGCGTAGCATGTAGTTTGGATGTAACTCGATCTTACCCCAGCCGGGTCCTACAAAAATTTATCACAAATATGGTCAAATCCAACAAAATGGCGTTCAGTTTGACCCCTTGAGCTCTTCGTTGCCGACATGAAGCTTCTCAGTCGCCAACTGACCATAGAACGACAGATGTGCCACGACGACCCAGTACAGTACCAAACCACCAAGTCCACCCAGGGCGATTCTCTTGGCACCTCTCCTCGCTAACCTATCACACTCCTCCTTGAGACTTCCCTCTTGTCTCAAGGACTCATTCACCTTCCTCAGACGATCCCGGAGGTAGACTGTCCGTTCTGGGAAGGATGGAACGAGGACTTCGATTTGTGACACGTGTGGTTGACGTGGTGAAGGCGAAGCAAGAGAAGGAGTCGATGATGTTGATGTTGATGTTTCCTCCTTCCTGATCGCTCTTCCACTTTCCTCTTCCTCGATTGACCTCTCTCCTTTCTCCCGATCTCGGAAAGCGATTGTGAAGCTCTTGACTTGAGCAGCCTGTCTGACGAAATCCCCAATATCGGCTGAATCACTCCATCGAACGCCTCGATTCGTACCGAAACCCAGGAACTCGACTTCAGCGACCACGTTACGTTGTGCGGGAGGTAGTTCGGCAGCGACGAGTCGAGCGAGGTAGGAGAGAGGCTGAGAGGGATGAAGGATGAATGCAACGGGTCGGGTCGGTGATGGGAGAGGGAGAGTGAGTCGTAGGAGATGAGAGGTCGTTGATGCGAGTTTGCCTGGTGTATGAGCAGTCGAGAAGCGGGCGATACAAGGATGATTCGTATGGATGAATTACCAAAATATGTTATTATCGAGCTGGCTTAGCAACAGATCAACGTTGAAACAGTAGGAATCTTGATAGTGATCAAACCCTCCAACCCACACTCACCTCGAACGATACCATCCTGTCCATAATCCAATCCAGAGTCATCTTCTCGCTGCTGCTCAGATTTTGACCTTTGTTCCTCGTCAGTCTTGACCAAAGGGTCGATGATGAGATGATCTCCTTCTGCAGCGATTCGATCACCTCCAATCTTTACGCCGGTAGGAGGAGGAAGAGATGAGTATGTCCGTCGAGGACCGGCCGGGGAATTGGCCGCTGGGAGGACAAGCAGTTGTTTGGTAGGGACCGGACGTGATGATCGATGTCGGTATTGAAAGAGGGGACTTGAGAAACGTATGGATGGAACTAGAGCTTTCGAGGTGTTTGGATGTGAGCTGGCGATAGAGCATACGGCGAGGAGTCTCTTGATTGCCATGTCGGCTGAGTCGGGTAAGAGATCGTTGAAAGAGGAGGGGAGAGTTGAGATGTTTAACGGATACGTCATCAGGATCACCTCGATAATCGTTTATCGACACCATTCGAGTCAGATCCGTCCTCTTCGAAGCCGTACGGAGCATCCTAGAGATGATGATGGAGGATGACGGTCAAAAATAAAAATGAGCTCTCATCTAAAATCGAACTAAAGAAAGCTCAACCGACCTCTTTCGTCCTTTCCGCCCACCAGTGTTGATGACCATACATCGTTTCGAGCACTTTGTTGACTATACCTTGAGCTGCCAGACATCACTCCTAGCGGACGTCCTGACTGATCTGATCTGATCTTTGTCCTTTCATTTTAACTTTCCGGTCTCCCTCCCCTTCCCTCCTGTCCTCTCCTGTTCCGAATCCCCCTCCTCCAAACCTCCTCTCTCTCTCCCCTTGTTTGTTGTACCCCTCCGATCTACACATCTTTCTCCCTCGGTTTGGCCCCATGTCCTTCGACCCTACTCAAATCCGGACCCGAACGTCTACCACCCCATCCCGACCACTCGTCCTCCAGCGAACGCTCCCGTCCTCCCCGAGCGCCGGTCCTTCAGCTGTCTCTGCCTCTTCTCATTCTGCCCGAAGGAGGACAGCATCGAGTCAGCGCTCCATTGGTGGCCCAATCATCGTTTCCAGCTCCAGAAAGCGGACAAAGACAGAACAACTGCTCGCTCTTCCTCTGTAGGAGGCATCTTTCCGCCTTCCCTCCTCCTATTCCCAGCTCAATGTTGATTTCCCCCTGTCTCTTGATGACTCTCTTTCTCAAGTCTGCCGGTATCGACCTCTCAATCAGAATCCACCCTCCCACTCAAGCCTTCGCCGTTGAATATCATTGAGCTCCTCTCGGCCATTCTCGGTTACTTGTCCGACATTTCGCCCGCTTCACTCGCCTCTGCCCTTCAGGTCTCCAAATTCTTCTTCGACGTCGGCACACCCTCGCTTTGGAGAACGTTGAGATTCGATGACTGTCAGGGAGTGTTTGACTATGCTGAAACGTGCAAAAAGAGGGAAAAGTCAAAAATCTCAAATCCTCGATCGTCGGGATCCTCGCAGGTTAGGTTCAGTGGGAGTCTTGGTATTGTAGATCGTCAGTCGCTCCCAGGCTGATGTTTGTTTGTTCCCCGTTTCCGTAGGATGCTGCAAGAGCCTGTCGGTTCTCGTTATACAGCTCGTCTGTCAGATCCGTACACATCACCGAGATAGTCTCTTCGTATGTACTTTGTTGATCATTTGCCAAGCTACAACTTTGCCGATCAGCCGAATCTGTTTGTATAACGATCAACCTTTGGCCACGTCTGCTTATCAACAGTGGGGAGACGGTTGACGTGCTGATTCTCCGACGAAAGTATCCTCTGCTCGTTCCGTTTTTAAACCTTCGAACTGTCACTCTCCATAGACTATCTCCTCATGCCCTGTACAAGTCAGTCATTTCCTCAAACATCTGTTCAAGGGTGAAGGGTTGCTGTAAACGAAGACACTGATGTGTTGTAATCTTAGAGAGGAATTTGCTTATTGCGTTCGAGCTCCCAATGCCTGGCTCGACCTCCACTCAACAAAGTGTTGTCACCAGGTTGACATCCTCTCTGCCCCTCGAAACTCATATGCAGCTCGATGTATCAGCCTTCCTACACCACATCCACCGCTCAACTCGGCCGTTCCTCTGCCTCGGACGGGAGATCCCTCAACTTTGGTGTGGATACAAACGAGTGTCTTTGTGGTACGGAGCGTCCTTCCGTATCTCGTCTCTAGTTCATTTTTCTTTGGCTTGCTCTCCATTTGAACGATTCAGAGCCAATCTGATATGGATTTTCTGTCCCAAATGTAGCACTATCAACAGCTTACCGAGTTCGTGTTAGAGATGCCTCCCACTTGGTCATTGGACCCTTCGTGAGTACACTCTTGAGTCCATCAGAACGTACAATCTTCACGTGGGCCTTATTCCTCTACTCCGTTGCCCAGCCATGCTCTTGATCTTCTTCGGGCCATCGCCAATTCTCCCAACAGGACAGTTCTTCGCAAACTCATCATCAGTTGTCCGCTCACATGTCCATCTTTATCTACCACGGAAACCAAAGACACGGCTCTCTCGACTTCCATTTCTTCTGCTCCGCCGGCGAATCACCTCGACACCCATTCAAGCCTTGATCTCGCGTCTTCTCTCTTCCATGACACTCATCCTAACCTGAATACGGGCTCAACCTTCTCGGATGCAGGTGGAGCCATGATCCTTGCATCCCTCCCCAATCTCGAAGAGGTTCATCTAGTTGCTCCGCTCGAGGATCTTCAAGTACGAGTTCTCGCTCAAGCCTGGCCTAAACTCCGTCGATTCACTCTGCGATCTCCGCCACTCAAGCCCTCTGGCGTCAGTCGGCTGTCAACCATCGAAGACTCGAATTCGATTCTGCTTCCTTCCGCGAGTGACGACAGTTGTCGGTGGGGTGGAGCTTATGCCGAACCCAAAGCGACCATCATGAGTCTCATCTACCTTGCCAGTCTGTGTCCGGACCTTGAACACGTTGCGATGGATCTTTCACCCCCTGCACTTCAGACAAACTACTCCGGCACCTCCTGTACTTTCAAACCTGCTCTAGCTTCTCCTCCTTCGTCCTTCCATCGCGACACGCTCAATTCCTTAATTCTCAACACTTCGACTGAAGATCGGTTCGACTTGAACAAACCTACATCTCCTGCTACTCAGTCAAATCAGCACAAAGAGATCCGACTTCCAATCTTCCCCTCAGCCCTACAATCTCTGCACTTGACCGGTTTCTCATCCCTCCCCCCAGCCTTCGTCCTTAAATTAGCCACTCTCTCCGTGCCCACCACGACGGATGTTCGGATCGAACGAGTCGAACTGGCTGGCATTGGCTCGCTGTTCGAACGAGGGTCCGAGGAAGAGGATGAGGAAGGGAATATGCTGGGGTTGGGACATGGAGTGGAGGTTTGGAGGAGTAGGATTGAAGGTGAAAGAAAGAGGCTGAGGGAAGAGAAAGGGAGGAGCTGGCTCAGGGTCAGTCCTCAAGGGTTGAGCGACTGACCTGTTCCTACCTTTTTTGTGTTACTAGTACCTCTTCGAATTTTTAATAAAGGTTTCCTCGCTTCGTCTCTACGCACACTTCTGATTCCTTTGCCTTTCTTTGCTTGATCGTCGTTTTGCTCGCTCTTCTGTTACCGTTTCCGGTTTCTCCGTATCCCCCCCAAGTCTTTTTCTCATTCACCTCGTCTGCTCCGGACATATTGCAGTCGTTGGGCCACCAGTCTTTCTTTGATATCTTCAGTCCTTGCTTTCTTCCCCTCCCTCGTTTCCCGCAATCTCTATCCAGAGTCACCGTTTTTGTCATCGTTGTCGATCATCAACGTTGTCTGTTGCGCCCTCAGCTTTTCTCTTCTTTGGATTTTCTTTCATTCTACGCGTAACATACCACGAGAGATCATCATGCCGTTCTCGATCCTTCCCTTGGCGAGACTTGACGCGTGGAACAGATCTCTTTGTTAAAAAAGGACCGACTCAGAGCGCTCATCGCCGAAGATAACTCCGGAAAGAGGGAGGGGAGTTTTTCGCACCTCTTCCTTGACTTCTATCTACCCGTCAAATGCCTTCTGTCAAACATCCAGCCACATCGGAATCATCCCTGCCCTCGTCATCATCGACCATCTTTTTCGGTGGCCAAGCTCCCCATCGATGGTTCGTTCATCACGCTCCGAATCGGGCCGATAATGAACTGAATGAGGCGACGACGATGTTCTCAATCTATGATGCCACTACAGGTCTTTCGACACCAACGCCAACCAGTGGGACTTGACCCGAAGTCCCGATCCGGAGAGACCGTCGATCACAGTCAAGACTACCACACAGCCCGTAAAGGTCGACCCTCAGCGATGCGCTCTCGTGATTATCGATATGCAGGTGAAGATGCATTTACGCTTCTATGCAAGATATGAATTTGCCACTCATCGGATCCTCTTATCCGGGATTGGATTTGTAGAACGTCTTCTTATCCCCAGAGATAAGACATCATCCAACAGGACTCGCCTGTCTGGGTCCCCTAGTGGAAGATGCTATCCCAGCATCCCGACGGCATGGAATGCATACCATCTTTCTTAGTAAGGGGATGTCATCTATCCCGACAGCTGGTTGTTTACCACTAACTCTTGTGAAACACATCAGATTGGGGTCTTTCGGACGCTGACCTGGCTACCTTCCCTCCGGCTCTGGACCGCGCATTATCTCGAGATTCTCTACCTTCATCCATCGTTATTCCATCCACAAGCAAACCTCCCCCACATGACAAGTCCCCGAAGATCTACGTTGGTCCTGGCAACGATATGGGCGATCCTTTCGGTCGACTGTTTGTCAAAGATCAGTGGAATACAGAGTTGTACGGTCCACTCGCTTCCATCTGGGATAACAAGAATGATCAAGAAAAGATGGTCTGGTTGAACAAGACGAGATTGAGCGGTCTTTGGGGTTCGGGTGGAGAATTTGAAGACTATCTAGAGAAGGAGAAGATAACCACCCTGTTTTTCGCAGGCGTCAACTCGAATCAGTGCGTCAGTGGGACGCTGATGGGTGAGTCTTTTGCATCTCTTTGATCAATGTGGAGAAATTTTCTCGAGGAAGTCGCTTGATAGTTGATCGTACGATGCCATCTTCCTTGTCGCGAAATCCGATCCTCTAAACTCAATAATAGACGCCTACTCAAAGGGATACGACTGCATCATCCTCTCCAACTGTACGGCGACGACGAGTCCGGTAGACGAGCACGATCTGATCATCAAGACGTGCGAGCGAAGTTGGGGTTTTGTGTGTGATGGTCGAGATCTGGCGGGTGTCCATCAGGCGTAAGTCGGGTGGGGCAAAGGATGGGGGTAATTTTGAGGGATTTTTTTGTTATCATGGAGCTGGACATGAAAAGATGACGAGGTTGAGAAGAGAGAAAAACGGAGAGGGGTTAAACGCATGAAAGAAATCGAGGGCCGTGACTCTGAACCCCTCTCTCGACGACCACTCTCTCATCTCACGCCCTCGCTGCCATAGCCTCTTGTTATCCAAGATGGCATCCTCACCTCCGAGGACACCCTCGATATCTTCAACGCCCAGCCCAGATTCGACCCCTGTACTCTCTGCGAGCCTCACTCTGCCGCCAGAAGCGGAACGCTCCCTCGATCCCTTCTCCCTTGACCCCCCTGGACCGGCCAACCCATCCCAAGAGACACGGCCCTCTTCGAATACCTCCACCATCCCAGCCAACACAAACACCACAAGCTTCCCTCCCCTTCAAACCGTCACCGCTCTTGGCAAAGGAAGAACACTCCCACCTCCAGCCCTCCAAACTGGTCACACTCCCTCATCGTCGTCTTCTTCCCCCTCCCCCTTTCGCTCGTCCCCTTCACAGCCAACATCTCCCTCTCGATCCATGGTAGCTCGAACACCCTCATCTCCATCAAACACATTCCAGTCTGCTAGGTCATCCCTCGCTGGTTCGGCATCATCCGCCGGTAGAAACAGTCAATCGTTTACCATCGCTGATAGCACCGGAAACCCCTCCTCGAACAGGGTCGAACCTGTCGTCTCTGGAGCTTACGATTTCCAGTCTTTTGAGGGTGCTCGTACTCCACCCGCTTCTGCCAACAGCAACTCATCTGCTCCGCCACCATCCTCATACGCAAACGTTGCTCGAGCCGGCCTCGGTGCGCAGCAGCATCAACAACCACGTTCTCTCTCTCGTCACCCTTCTTCCTCTGGACTCACTTCAACCCCTGCCCAAAACCGACCTCGATCTGTCTCACGAGCAAACACGAGGAGGAACATCCATGACGTCGACCAGCTGGACGATGATGAGCTCAAGGTTCGCGATCGAGGCGAGGAGCTTATTCGACGGAGGATGAAGGAGAGGAGGATCGCCGCCGGTCGACAAGCTAGTCAATACGACGTCGGAGGGTCCATTCCTGGTTCTCAATCGATGGGAGGTGACAAGAGATCTAGCAGGAGTCGAACGAGAGACAGCATCTATTCGACTTCGGGCGGCATGGCCACCACCCCGGGAGGTCCGACCGTTGGCGGTCATACTTTGGTCGGTACTAGAGATGCATCCGTCGAACCAGCGGGGTACTTTCCATCCATCGCATCTCCTTTCCTTCGACCTCAGTCTGTCGCCAGGTCAGCATACACCGAATCGAGCGCTAGTTCCGTCGCGGGCGACGGCGGGAGCGAGGCTGAAGATGATGAGGTCGGAGATAGGTCGAGGGACAGCGGCATCACCGTTCAAGGTGCGGGTAGTACGACAGGCAGCATCAGGTATGACGTCGATCGGGAGGACCGACAGGAGGGGGAAGAGGACGAGGGGGATCATGAGGACGAAGAGGATCAGCACGAGGAGGAAGAAGCTCACACTGATGACGATGAAGATCTCGAGGTCACCCTCAAGGACAGACAAGACGTAAGCCTCTCAGCCTGATTCCCGACTCGAGATCCTGCCTCATTTACGTACGGATCAAAGCTAACGCATCAATCACCTGGCGATCGTTATCCGTCTTCTGTCCTCGTTTCCCTTAGGCTATTAACGCCGAACATCCTTTCGGTCTCCCCATCTGGAAACCAGCACTCTATAAGAAATCTCGAACCGTCACCCGAGATGCCGAGACGGCTCTACATTCGATCCCTTCAGCCGCAGCTCAGCGACACCTTCTCCCAGGCAACCTCCTCTGGTCCTTCATGTTCGGATGGTGGCTTGCTATCATCTGCTTCATCATCGCTGCTGTTCTTTGGATCATCGAGGGAGGAGGGGGGAGATACAGCAGTCTCGTCGCTGGTCTCGGGTGGTACCTCGGGTGGCCGTTTGGACGATACGTCGAGGGAGAGGGTGTCATCGAGATCCACGATGGGGATGAGTACGAATATGAGGACGAGGACGAAGCGACTAGAGGATCAAGGCGGATCCCAAGCGACAGTGCCAGCTCATCGACTGGAACCATCAGAGCCAACGACAATAACGACCCCTCAAACCTCGCGCCCTCGATTGAAGAGGAGAACGACACTGTCCCTCCGCTCGCTTCTGCTCGCCGTCAGACCTCGGAGGATTCCCAGAAACCAGCTCCACACGAACGCGATTCACTCCTCGGTGGCCGCCCTCGATCCAGCTCAGGCCGTCCTCGATCTAGTGTCGGTTTCACAGCCGACTCTTTCCTCTCCGGCAATGGTAATGGAGATGCGAAAGGCAAGGGCAAACTCGCTCGCAATCAATCCTACGGCGCCACGACCAATAGCGGAGGACATCGATACCTTTCCACCTCGACAGCCGAGTTCCAGAAACCGACACTCTCTCTCGTCCTAGGCGGTGCTGTCTATTGGACCTCGCTCGTACTCATCATTGCTCCGCTCATGGTCCTCGTCTGCGCCTTCTGCTGGGGAGCTGTCGTCTCGATCCCGATGGCCAAGCTCACATGGGAACTCCTCGTCCATCTTTTCAAGCGTCCCCTCGCCCTCGGTTTCCGACCAGCTCCCAAACTCGTCGTCCCACTCGGAGATTCAGAGGCCGGAGTTGAGTCATCACCGTCGTCGTCCACTCAAGGCTCGACCGGATCAAGTTCGGAACTCGCTCTCAAGAGGACGGTGAAGCGACTCAGACCAGGCCAGGCCGCTCCTTCTGCTGGGCCTCGATCTACCATCCTCTTGTGCACCTACCGAGCGATCGGACTCCAGTACTTCAAGTATACGGTTGGAGGAGTCAACATCATCTTTGTCGATCTTCTTCCACTCGTCTTCTTTGTCATCTTTGATGGTCTCGTCCTCCTCCCGCTCTCCGAACATCGCGACCTCGGTCCAATCCTCAACCTCCTTACCTCCCAAGCTGTCATCTTTGTCCTCTCGATCGCATCCGTCATTCCACTCTCCTACTTCATCGGCATGGCCGTCGCCTCGATTTCCGCTCAATCCTCCATCGGCATGGGCGCTGTCATCAACGCAACGTTCGGATCCATCATCGAAATCATCCTCTATGCCATCGCTCTCACCCAGGGTAAAGGTCGTCTTGTCGAAGGTTCCATGGTCGGAAGTTTGCTGGCAGGTGTTTTGTTGATGCCGGGAGTCAGCATGTGTAGTGGAGCGTTGAAGAGAAAGGAGCAAAAGTTTAACGCAAAGAGTGCCGGTGTCACGAGCACCATGCTTATCATGGCCATCATTGGTATCCTTACTCCCACGCTTTTCTATCAGGCATATGGAAGTGTGAGTGGATCCGTCGATTCCTGGTGCTTCGCCATGAGTCTTGTGGGCTGACGTATATGACTTGCCTCTGTCCGATCAGTTCGAGCTCAGCTGTACTGGATGCCCATCGCCTTCGACCAATTTCCCTACCGGACCGTCCACTAATCAACCTTGGATGTGCCAGAGTTGTCGATACTCGCATCCCGACCCGGCGAGCGATCCCTTTTACCAGGAACGAGTCAAGGATCTCATGTACTTCTGTGCCTTCGTCTTGACCTTCGTGAGTCTCCTCCGGCTGAGTCTGGATCTGACACTCGAGATGAGCTTTTGCTGACCGGCAGCCTCGCCGCCGATTCCAGTCGTACCTCATCGGCCTCTGGTTCTCGCTCAGAACGCATGCTTCTCAGATCTGGCAGAATCCTCAGCAGCTCCTTCACCAAGAACCTCTCCAGACAGCCGGCCTCCATCCTGCTCACCGAGCTTCAGTCCACGCTCGCATTCCTCCTACCCATCAACTCGCTCGACACGGCACTGATCTCGTTCTCCCTACTTCATCCAAGCAAGGACCCCCTACTACTACCATGCTAAAGAACCCACCTCTTCCGGGGAACCGACAGTCGTTTCTCCCGACCTCACACTCCCAGACAAACCTCGCCAGTCGACCCTCGTACAGCCGAAAGCACTCCAAGGACGACGCCAATGCTCCACCCCTCACGCCATTCATCGAGTCTATCGTCCGAGATCAAAAGCCAAACTCTCAGATGGAGAATCTTGAGCTGCCTGGAACCCTGACTTCGGACGACTTTGCTCGAGCTGTCACCGCCGCAACAGTGACTGCTCTTCGACATCAGCACGCGCTCAAGCCTCACCCCGCACCCGCTATGACGAGACCTCAATCGATGCATCCTACTCTCGTACATCACGAGGCTCATGAAGAAGCAGCTGGAGGTCACGAGGGGCCGGAATGGAGCAGGTTGACAAGTTACAGCGTCCTGCTTGGTTGCACATTCCTTTATGCTGTCATTGCTGGTGAGTATCTCGCCGAGCTTCCAACCTGACTGAACGCATAGCAAAGATCTGACGTCTGATGTGCTGTATGTCCCTCTCCACCAACAGAGATTCTTGTCGACGTCGTTGATGTCATCCTCGAAGGTACTGGGATTGACGAGAAACTTCTCGGCATCGTCCTCTTTGCTCTCGTTCCGAACGCGACCGAGTTCATGAACGCTTGCTCGTTTGCGCTGAACGGAAACATTGCCCTCTCGTGCGTTGCTCTTTGACGATCAGTGGAGATCTCGAACTTGACTAACGGCAGTGTGCTCTGTCTCGCTCTTCATTTTGCCTTTTCGCGTCGTAGGATGGAGATTGGATCAGCTTATGCTCTCCAGGTCTGTCTCCTCCAGATCCCAGCCATGGTTGCGTTCTCGGCACTCTACGACCCAAGCAAGTTTGGAGAGGTCGTCGATACCTTTACGTGAGTGGTACTCAAGATGATCCTAGATCTGACCGCGCGATGACTTACAATCTACTTTTGTTGGACTGTTGTAAAGCCTCATCTTCCCCCAATATGACTGTATCGCCATCATCTTCTCAATCTTCCTCCTTACGTACACGTATATTGAGGCCCGATCAAACTATCACAGAGGGTCTATCCTCATCCTCGCGTATGTCCAGTTCCCTTCTCATCATCGTCTCGGTTGATTCATGAAAAATAGGAAAGGCTGACTGACTCGTCATGCAATCTTCAGGTACCTCGTTCTCGTGGCCGGCTTCGTCTTTATGCCAAACGCCGAACCGGGAGATGAGTCCTGGCCCCTGGTCGGTGATTCCCTCTCGTCAACAGCTATGGACCCTCTCTCGTTTGTCGAAAAGGCTCGAGCTGTGTACCGAGGATCCTTCGCATAACCATTGCAAAATGGGATTCTTGGAGGTTTGGCTTGGCTAGAAACTTGTCTTGGATTTTCCCTTTCTCTTTTGCTTCCTTCGCGTTACCTACTCTCGAGCAGATGCTCTCTCTTTTGACGTTATCCCTTACGCATACGAATCAATGAATAATTACGAGTGTTTGCCTCCAGAAGCGGGAAGAGGGAGATAAGGGCGGGTCTTATCGAGAGGGGAAGATAAGAGGGAGAGTTTGGGGGAAGGAAGTGAGGGGACCGAGGGGGAAAGTGACGTCATGCCTTCGAACGAGCGTTAACCACGATTTCCAAAGTCCGGCGAGATAAAGTTCCGTTATCGCTGCCGCGCTTCCATTCCGGAAGATTGCCCGGGCTTGAATCGAGTCCTCGGCTTTTCCTTCTCACTTGGTTCCTCCCACCTTCTCTCCTCTAACCCAGTCGATATCTTCCTCACGAGGGTCCCAGATCTCTCTCAAGCAACAAATCGCCTCGACAAACCGCATCGTACTAGAACAAGTCAACCCATCTTCTTCCCTACCTGGCTTCTCTCCACACCCCTTTATCCTTATCATTTCCTATGCTCGACGCCGAGAAGGAGTACAAGGAGGCCGCTGCCACTCATCAGGTCATCGATAGTCGCGACTACTCAGACTCAGGTACTACTACCGAATTCTATGACCCGACCAAGGAATCCTTCCTTACTAGGGCAGGTCTCAATGCCGAGTCTTTCAAGAGGGCACCAGGACCCATCATGTGAGTTCCA
The DNA here is from genome assembly GCA_039545415.1 of Udeniomyces megalosporus. Taxonomy (NCBI): domain Eukaryota; kingdom Fungi; phylum Basidiomycota; class Tremellomycetes; order Cystofilobasidiales; family Mrakiaceae; genus Udeniomyces; species Udeniomyces megalosporus. The sequence continues at coordinate 238,235 of BCKM01000009.1, read as the reverse complement.
TCATCGATCATCGTATGGAGTGGCATCAAGGATCCGATAGGAGATGGATCGTAGGAGAATCATGTGGATGGCATGACACCGAAAGAAGAAGAAGAAGAAGAAGAAAAAAAAGTAAACCAAACTGAACCCTTTCTCCTGTTCGTTCTCCCATCCCAAGTGGATCTGCCATCTCTGGTGATCTCAAGGGTGATGATCTCGAGAAGGCTCGCTCGGGTAACCAGCTTCATTCATCCATGAAGCCTCGACATCTCCAGATGATTGTACGTTGATCTCCCCTCAAATCTCGCTTTTTTCTCCTTCCTTCAAGCGGAGGATCAAGAGGAAATTGAAACCCGGCGCTGACGGAACTCGGTCCTTTCCCCCTCTTTTTCCCCTTTTCCCTCTCTCTTTCTTCCTTTCCCTAGGCCGTCGGTGGATCAATCGGTACTGGTTTGTTCGTTGGAAGTGGGTCGGCATTGCACAATGGAGGCCCAGCTGGAATCCTTGTACGTATCTACGGACCTTACGGGGAGAATCGCCTTGCAGCAAGGTGGAGGGTGACTGCTAGGGAGCGGAATTGACAGTTTTTTTTTCTCTCTCTTCGTCTCGGCTCCTTCCTCGGCAGATCGCATGGGCTCTTATCGGAGCGATGTTGATCTGTGTTACTCAAGCTCTTGGAGAGATGGCTATTGTTTTCCCTGTTTCTGGTGTAAGTACTTGGCCGTTTGAGAGAAACTGGAAGAAGGTCCCTGGATTCACGCTAAGCCTTCTGTCCTGTTTCTCTTTCTCTCTACAGGGTTTCTACACGCTTGCTGGTCGATTCATTGATCAAGGTATGGATACAAAGCTCCCTGAGACCCATGCCCTCTCCTGTCTTCTGACAACTTGTCTTCGCAGGTGCCGCGTTCGCTTTGGGATGGAACTATTTCCTCCAGTGGGCCGTTGTTTTGCCTCTTGAGATTACCGTCGCAGTCGTGAGTACTCCGCTGCTACCTCACGAGACTATACATGTACTGACTTGTTTGTTTGGGTTTTCGATAGACAACCGTCAACTACTGGAACACTGGTATCCCAACCGCCGCCTGGATCACCATCTTCTTCGCTCTCATCCTCTTCATCAGTGTGCTCGGGACTCTTGGGTATGCCGAGGAGGAGTTCTTGAGTTCGTGTCTCAAGGTATGCGTGGATTTTTATTATACATACTCCGACTTCGTACTAACGAACCCCACTCGCCGGAACGACAGCTCGCGGTCATCGTCATGTTCATCATTTTCGGAGTCGTTATGATCTGTGGAGGAGGACCTGCATCTGGTCGATATAGCGAGTACGTTGGAGGACGTTACTGGAGCGATCCAGGAGCTTTTGCCAACGGCTTCAAAGTGAGCAAACCGCAAATCTGAGGTCTTCACTCTTCTTTTCTGCTCAACACTCATTTCCTTTGACCTTCGATCCTGATTCTTAGGGTGTCTGCGCTGTCTTCGTCACCGCCGCTTTCTCATTCGCTGGTACCGAGCTCGTCGGCCTTGCCGCTTCTGAGACGGCCAACCCTCGAGAGACTGTGCCGTCTGCCGTCAAGGTACGCTCTTGGCTTCGCTTCGAGGTGTCTACCGCTCCGCTGATCGGCCATTACTTACTTGTGATCCGCTCCTTAGAACACTTTCTGGCGAATTGCGTACGTGACGGTTGCACTGCCCTTTCGGACGCGTAAAGAGCACGAGCTGACTTGATCCCCCACATCCTTGCTCGTAGCGTCATCTTCATCGTCTCTTTGACCATCATCGGTCTTCTGATCCCTTACAACGACGATCGATTGCTCGGTGCTTCTGGCTCAGCTGCTTCACCATTCGTGTAAGTTGTGAAATGACTCTTTCCAGGTGCGCATGAACCTTCTGACTTTAGTGGTATTTCCTGCCTCTCAGCATCGCGTTTGCGTACGCCAATGTCAGCGGACTCGATCACTTGGTCAACGTGACCATCTGTGTCTCCGTTCTCTCAATCGGACTGTCTTGCGTGCGTACATGCATCCATAGTGCGATGTAGAGGCTTGGAGCTGATCAAGGCTCGGTCGGACCTTTTCCTTCCTCTCGATCATCTATACTGCGCAGGTCTATGCAGGAAGCCGTACTCTTACTGCTCTAGCCGAGACTGGGTTCGCTCCTAAGATCTTCTGCTACATCGACAAATCCGGAAGACCGTAAGTTGTTCATCCGGTTTGCCTTGCGAGGTCTTGCTGGAGGGACAGAAACTAAAGCTACTTCTCACTGCATTGCCATAGTCTTTGGTCGGTCGTCGCCGTCCTGATTTTCGGCCCGATCGCCTATGTCAACGTCAAGCCCGACACGAGTGACCAAGTCTTTAACTGGCTTCTGGCTCTCTCCGGACTATCGACACTCGTTTCCTGGCTCTTCATCGCGATCACTCACATCCGATTCAGGAAAGCCTGGAAAGTCCAAGGTCACTCGCTTGAGGAGCTTCCATTCACTGCCATCTTTGGAGTCATCGGTAGTTGGTTCGCTGTCGTCCGTGAGTATAACGCAATCACGTGTGCTCCGTTCCGCCAGGGTGTAACCGATGATAATCATCGTCGAAACGTTTTACAGTGATCGTCCTCGTCCTCATCGCTCAATTCTACGTCGCAATCTGGCCCATCGGTGGCATGTCGGACGATCCTGGAGAGGTTGCTAGTACCTTCTTCACTGCTTACCTCGCTGCCCCCGTCATTCTGTTCTTTTGGATCATTGCCTATGGTGAGTAAATCACGAGAGCTGAACGGACTCGCATCTTCAGGCATGACCACCGGCACCCGCTCAGCTCGATCTTCCCTGCTGACGAACGTCCTTGACTTTCTCTCCCACAGCTTGGAGGAGGACCAAGCCCCAACGATCTCACGAGATTGATCTAGACACCGGCAGGAAATCTTGGCTCACTGTCGAAGAGATGCGAGCTTGGAGAGCCGAACGACGAGCTGCTCCTTTGTACCTCCGAGTTTACCGAGCTCTGTTCTCCAACTAGACACACACAACAAAGGGATCTGCTTCTTGTCTTTGAACAAAAAAGAAACAAAAAAGAAAACCGAGGAGCCGATCCTCCAAAACGAAACTAGTTTATCATCTCTGTTTTAATTCCCTTTCTTGCTCCATCCCTTCAACCGTTGTAACTTCGTCCACCCTTGATCTTTCCTTGCTATGCAATGTGCTTGCGCATCTTCTGATCGTCCTGAAAATATGGGAAGCTCCGTTAGACTTAACGTGTTTCAAGACAGATCGAAATATCTCGCTGATTTCAACCACATCGGAAACCAAAAAAAAAAAAAAAATCCCGACGAGGGAAGATGATAACTGAACCAGCAGGAGGATCTCGGGACAAGGAAATGTCATGAAGAAGGTCACGAAGTGTAGTGATACATGCCAGAGTGGAGATGGGTGTAATGAAACGGGAAAGAAGAACGGACAATGAAGAAAGAAAGAAAGAAAACAAAAACGGGCAATGGTAGATGCTCATGCTTGTCAAGATGTAGAAAGTCGAAGAGATGGATGGTAGAAAAAAAAAAAGATGAGAAGAAAGGAAATGCTGGAAGATGGACCTAGGGGTTCAAGAGCCGAATGGACTCTCTAGGAATCAAGATCTAAAAGATTGACTGTGCGGGTAGGCTAGAGCGTCAGTCAGTGAGCCACCTCTGCAACCAAGGAGAGAGAGAGAGAGGAACGAACTCACGTAGCATGCTACAAAGAGATACGGATACAGGAGCTTCCCTGAAGCTCATCATCTACCCCTCGTCACTCTTGTGCTCTTTTTCTCCTACTGGCTATCTGTATTCGGTCCCCTCACCCCCTCTCGTCACTACTCTACTTCGACCTTCTTGTGCTCCACCAATCTCTCCCACCATCCAGGCTCGTTCCAGGTCTCCTCAAGGAAGTTGGTGATCGCTCTCGCGGCCTCATCCTGCTGTTGAGCCGTACCCTCGATATCATCATTTAAGACGAGTGCGGAGGCAAGTCCATTTGCGAGAGCGGCCTTTGGCTTTTGGAGGTCTTCAGTGTAATGCACTTGGGTGAACTCGTATGATTGAGATCCTGTAGACAGAGGAGAAGATGCAGCAATCAAAGGCGTTTAGAATCAGCTCCCGATCCCGAGCCGATAGGCGTAGACCAAAGAGAAAGAAGAATTTGGGCACACCTAGCGTGTACTGATATCGAGCGATGAGCTGAAGAGCGAACAATCGAAGATTGATGTGTCCGCTCGACCCGACGACACCGCTAAGCGAAAAGTCGGTATCGTGCCAGTTCGTCGAGATGGGCATGTGAGGTTGAGGGGCGATGAAGTCCTCCTCGGAGATATCGTGTGGACGCGGTGAAGTGAAGGAGATAGAGGAAGAAGGAAGGAATGAGGAGAGACCTCTGGAACCAGAGTCTCGCATGAGGACAGACAAAACTGAGGTGGGTAGAGTTGGTCAGGGCCGAGCGGTTGACGATACATCAGAAAGGAACAACGAGGAAAGTCGAACTAACTGCAATCGCCACAGACGAGAGGATGCTCGAAAGCAATCTGTCGGAACATATCGACCGCATCGACAGTCTCGTCATCGGTCGTACGCCAGAACGAGGAGAAGCACCTGTCCATGTTTACCGCACATCTCTGACCATAGTTGCCAGCGTTTGGCAGAGGTCCATCGAGACTCGCTGTCAAAATCGGACGGAGAGCAAGCTGTCAGCAATCTTCGCCTCGAACACCTTAGAAGCAGAACGACGTGGATTCTTACAAAAGCTAAGGTCGACAACACCCATCGACTCGAATCCCATGTGCTCTAGACGTCCACCACCTTGGGAGACCGTCGACTTGTTGCCCATGGTTAATCTCTCGTCATCCCGAGCTTGAGGAACAGTGAAAATCTTGGTTTTCTCGTCGGTGAGATCCTCCGGCTTAATGTTGAAGAGTCGCTGAATCTCTGCTCGAGCTGCAGGCCCCCATGCCGAGGGAAAGGGCTCGGAAGATCCGGTTGATACGGACAGAGACGGAAGACGGAGGACGATCCAGGTCCAGAGGAGAGCCTCACGATGGCGTTCAGTCTGTAGGAGACCAGCCAGCCAGGCTGTGAAGACGAGATGGTGTCAGATTTTTGATCGGAAGGTTAGGAAGGGTGCGGCCAGCCATTGCTCACTGGCATGAATGTCTCCAACTCGAGACGAAGGCACGCCTGGCACGGCGTCGAGCTCTCGGAAGCGACGGATAGACGAGTGATGGAAGTCTTCCTTCCAAGTCTCGGCTACTTCTTGCACTATGAGATAGAGGAAACGTATTCCAGATTAGCGATGAGAGCTGAGTGAGAAGATAGAGTTGAGAGATGGGCCTACGCATAGCAGTCGACTGGACTTTGGCAATGTGTTCAAGACCGACTCGCTTTCGGTTTCCAAATCTCTTGGCTGGAAGGAGCGTGGTGCCAGATAAACTATCAGCGAGATTCTGACTTGTTGAGCAGGAAAAAAAAACATGGACTGACAAAGCAAGAAGTTTGAACGTTCTAGCGCAGACCATTCGTGAACGCAAGCTGTCGCAGGAAACTCGACCTATCATGGGCCAGTATGCGAGAGGATAATCAGATGATGGAGATCTGAGTGAGGAGATTATCTCTAACTCACGTCGTAAGGAACCACAACTCCTTTCGGATCGCTGAGTCGCAAGACTGGTCCAAAGACGGGGGTGACCCAGTCAGAGACAGTCGAGGGCTGAGCCAAGAAGAAATCATCGTTTCTGGAAAGGATGGAGGCAAGGTTCAAGGATGAAAGACAGCGAAGAGATGAGTGAACAGAAGAAAACGACCAAGGAGGGGCGGATAGTGACGGACAGGTAGATGAAATGAGGGGCGAGATCGGGGATGTTGACGAGTTGGCCTTCGATAGCGAATCTGAGAAAGGGGAGAGGGGGATAGCACAGACCAGATTAATCGTCAGTATGATGGATGAGCAGATAGAGGACATTGAAGGAGACTGACGAGTTGAAGGTCGGTAGAGCGTTGGTTCGATACTCGTGACCTCGTTCTCCACTCATCTCTTCCGGTGTGAGGGTTCGATCGATCCAGATATCCGAGTGATGATGAACCTCGACGGTGAGACCAGAGTGCTCATGCTGGATTGATAGAAGCTCCTGATTGAGCCAGTAAGGTACCTGCCCGACCCGAAGGGTGTGGGGTTTCTCCTCCGCGAGAGACGAGAGGGAAGAAGTATTTTGTACAAAAGGCAAGTCGTTCATTTCCAAGGCCCAATCTCCAAGGACTGTAACGGAGGTCAGAGACTGATTCAGCTGAGGGCTCAACATAGCAAGCAACCTGCATAGGAAGAAGTGGAGACTTACCGAGGTGAAACTTTCGAATCTTGCCCTCCATACTACTAATCACGCTCCTCAAAGAATGCCGGAGCTCATCCTTGCTCCTGAAGTGACGGAGAGGACTTGGTCCCCAGCCTTTCGGCAATGTCGCCTCTGCGGAATATTGCGAATACTGATGATGCCACAAAGCATCGCTTCCGTTCACCCACGTCCAGACTGCATCTAACTGCTACAGAAAGCAAGCGGATTGAGCGTGAGAGAATATCAGCGTCGAGGCTGGTTTGCTTGTCTTCGAGACTAGGGGCGAGCTTCACCTTTTCTTTGCGTTGGGACGTCGTTGGACAGGGCACTCCACCCGCGATCCACGACTCGAGACAGTGGTCAGAGAGGACCGGAACGCGAAGCGTTGGATCATTTGGGGCAGAGGGGGAATTGGCATGCGGGGAAGAGGCGCGGACGAGGGGAGAAGAGGGGATCGAAGGGGAGGGGCTGAAGATCTGATAGGACCTCAAGATATCTGATGTGCCGATATTTGTTGCTTCCTTGAGCGCTCTGTGAGTCGTGTGGAGACGGTGTAGAATATGGCATGAGCGACAAGGGATCGAACAGTCGTCCGGTTCCTTGGGTTCGTCGCTGCGACCCTCGAACCGAAGGGGAAGCGGGGGTGAAATCACAACGCGACGCGGCAGAATGAAGGACATAGACTCACGAAAGATATCCCACGTCCTGCATAGCATCGGGATTATAGTAGAATGGTGCGATGCCAGAGTAGGTCGATTCAGAGGAAGACGAGGATTCGATGGAAGCAGCATCATGGAGGAGAAAGAGGGCGAGAAGACTGCTTGACGCTAACAGGGCAGTCGTTGCCGCTTTGAGGAAGTGTCTGCGTTTAGGAGCAGGAGGAGTGAAATAGACGTTGTCTGATATGGAAGAGGCTCGAGAGGAGGCTGGTGTAGAGGTAGGGAGGAGCTGGTACGGTGTCATGGTTGTAGGGGGACGACGTCAGAGCAGGGGCGGAAATCTTGAGGCGTGGGTCTCGACGGTCAGAGGAAATCGGGAGGGTCTTGAACTGTATATGGAGTGGAGTAGTCGCTTGTCTGTCCCGTTCGGAGATGCTAGGGGAGAGAAGACAGGGCGAAGAGGAGACAGGAAGCTTCGAAAGGAGAAGAAGGGGAAGGGGGTCGGAAGATTCAGCTCACACGACCCTCTCGCCGAACTGCGGCGCTCTCCTTGGCTGCGAGGGCCCCACGATAAGGTTATCGCCTCTCTGATTCGGGGGTCAGCATTTTCCACCAGGACATCGTTCCTGGCATTTCAAGATGAAGGAGAGGGGTAGCACGCGACCCTAAAAGTTCAAGGAGGCAGGTGGCTGAAGTTTCTAAAACGAGAAGATCCAGGTCCCTCATTTGCGTCCTGTTCGCTATTTCTGACGCCATTATGATATTCTTTGATGCTAACCGAATCAGATATCAAGTCCGGAATCCTGTTCCAGACGCCAATCATATGATATAGACTGTCAAGTTCACAGATGCACGACTTCCTGAACCGTGGCTGAAATCTTGCTGTGTTAGACGTCACGTACTTCGGAAAGCGGTGAGAGTTTCCATCTGTTTCATCTAAGAAGACCGCTCATCTCATAGTGACGTCTAGACGAGTGGACAGTGTTAGTATTGATTACTCCGGCAAAGAACGAAAGAAAAAGAAGAAGAAAAAGATAAGTAAACGACCACGTCAGCTATCGACGTCGACCTGGACCGGGTGTTGGTGACAAAGGATAACGATACGCCGACTGCGAGCAAGGGTGGCTACGGAGGGCGAGGTGCTTTAGGGCGCTGAATTCTTGGAGTCAAGGTCGTCACGTAAACTATGCACATGCCGAAGATCAGCGCTTGGCGTTGACTGGAAGGAGGAAGCAAAAGTCTTGGTTGGTGTGGATTTGGCATATGAGATCCTTCATCCTGTAGAGAGTATCCCAGGTTCGAGAAGAGCTTCAGGCCAATTCGACGCGTCAGCTGGAAATAAGAGGCACGTAAGGGCTGAATCTTCGAACGGGTCCAGAGTATCCTGTACCAGAAATCTACCAATTGCCGAACACACTGCAATGCGGATGTTGTATCGATTGTTGCTGACCCCCGAGATGGGTGCTGCATGCGGAGTAAAGGGAAGGAGAACAGTCGTCAGTCGTCATGTTCAGAGAGTGTGCCTACGTGCTATCGGCCAGTCACCGGAACTCGTCAGCCAATGGGCAAACCAGCATCGCTGTACCGGAGCAAAAGTTATGTGGTGAGATGGGTCTGTTCAACGAGTAACAATATGAAGACTCGTTGTTGGCAGAGAGACGGCCCTCCGGCGAAAGCGCGGTCAGCAAGAGGTGGCATCAGACGCTTGTCGTCGCAGCATGTTCAAATAACACGCTCGATGTATGCAAACGTGATCAGAGACGTAGCATCTGGCATCTTGATCGAAGGAAGCAGATCGTCATCGTCGGGAGTTGGGAGTCTCGCCCTTCTGAACGTCTGGACTGACTCCCATCTCTTCGACCTGCCTCGAAACCTCTACCTCGAACCGCCCTCTCCTCCGTTCCGGTCTCCCTCGCTTCGATCCCTTCGCGTCAACTTCCTCCCTACAACTTTTCTCTAAGTGGACTTGAAACAACATGAGCGTTGATCTCTCTCCCTCTTCCCAGCTCGCCTTCTCCCGTAAGCGTTCTCCCTCTTCCACCTACTTACCTTTGCCCGTACCTTCCCTCATCCGGCTGGTTTACCCTTACTCCGCGCCTTGATCTTGCCCTTTGTTCGCCTGGCCTCGCTTGCTGACTCGTCACTTATATGTCTTTCTCACTTCTTATATCGGATGGATCGCAAACAGGGCCCCTGACCCAACTCGTCAAGAAGACTCTCATCGTCTCCAACACCAACGCCTCTAGCGTGGCTTTCAAGATCAAGACGACTGCTCCTAAGCAGGTAAGCTCAACACCTTGGCCACCCATCATCAAATCTTGGATCGCATCTCGATGAGAGCAAGGCGAAGAGAGAGACAGCATGAGCTCCCTGCCGGGAGTGACGTGGTTCCGACCCAACTCAAGTCGTCTGACCCCCTTGAGGATGATCTGGAGTTGAGAACCTATACATTGCGATCTGTCACTGATATCGTCTCGCAACCTGCTATCTCGTTCCGTCAGTATTACGTCCGACCCAACTCTGGTCGAATCGAGCCCGGAGAGAAAGTCGAGGTCACAGGTACGCGTCGTTTCTCGAATTCCACCGCTGCCTCTCGTGTACATCTGTTCCTGGCCGAACTAATAGAGCCATATCATCCTTCCATAGTTCTTCTCCAGCCAATGAAGGAGGATCCTCCTCCCGGCACCAAATGCAAGGACAAGTTCCTCGTCCAGAGTGCCGTTATCGCGAGCGACAAGGAGATCCTTTCGCTCACCGAAGTCGTACGTCCTCGTGCTTCCTGATTGGATTGACCATATCTGTATCTTCGATACGTGCTGATTTGGTTCGCTATGTCTGTCTTGGGGTTCCAGTGGCAATCGATAGAACAGGAGAACCGAAGCAGCATTCACGAGCAGAAGATTCGATGCGTGTACCTCGATGCTGGAGACGAGGATGGACACACTGGCGTCGTTGATGATGCCGATCGATCTGTCCTGATTGATGGAACTGTGCGTACTCGCCCCTGTCGGCTATGTCCTGACCGAATCCCTCTTGACTTTCTGCCCGCGTCGTTTGATCAACCGTAGCCCAACACCCACGTCAACGGTCTTTCTTCCCCCGCCAACACCAGCACCCAGTTCCACCAAGCTGACACCACCCTTTACCAATCGACCTCCCCTGCCTCGAGCTTCAACCCTAACTCCTCGTTCGCATCGTCGCTTCCTCCCTCTTCTAACGGCGGCGTCAACCTGAACGCTCCCATCTCGCTTGGAGGACACCCCCAGGGCCCTCTTCCTACTGGAACCGTCATCACTGGTGGTCCCCTTCCTTCGTCGTCGGCGGATAACTCTCGATCCGTTTCGACTCCAGCCCACAACGCTACATCTTCATCTCCTTCGTCAGCCGACCCTGGAGCGCCCATCCGATCGCTCGGTACCTCTGCCGCTGACGACAGCCAGGTCCTCCTCGCGAAGGCCAAGGAGGAGATTGCTGCACTCAAGGAGTCGCTTTCGCAGGCCGCCAACTCACCTGCCGTCGTGGGTCTTCGAAAGAGGGGAGGAGAGGTCGCCGACAGTGCCGTGGAGATGGCCGGTCAGGTCCAGGGTCAGGTCCAACAAGCCAACGCTCAGGGAGGTGTCCCATTGGAGGTCGTCGCCGCCCTTTGCCTCGGTGTCTTCGTCTTGACCTACATCTTCTTCTGAACGAATCATAAAAACCAATAGTGGATCTCGACCTCGATGTCGGCCGTGTCTCTTCATTTCCCTTCTTCGTCTTCCATAATGATCTTCTATGTTCCTTCCCCTCCCTCGTCTCTATCCGCTCTATTTACTTTCTTTTTCTGGTCCTTGATCCCCCTATGTTGTCCTTCGACGTTCTCCTTTCTTTCGCAGTCACTTCGATCGATACCGATGTGCTTTCTTCTGCCGACGTCGAACAATCTCCAGCCGAGTTTGGTTCACATTACGAAGCCATCTCGATCGTCATCCATCATCATTGCTTGGTCACACCAGCCTCCTCCAACCTCTCCTCCTGAACCCGTCTTTCCAACTCAGCCTCAACCTCGTCTTCTGACATTTCTTCCAACCCTTCCTCACCCGCAAGCTGCTGATCCAACCACTGAGAAGACTCTAGTTGAGACGCCATCTCTGCTTTCTCCGACTCCGTAGGCTCTCGGACAGGGATTCGAGGAGGTTCCTCCCAGGCTCGAAGGATTCCTTGAGAAGATTCGTACTCGTATCGACGATCGCTGAGAACCTGTTTGATGTTCCTCATCGTGTCTTGAGTCTGCGAGGTAAGACCGCGTCAGTATTCAAGATAGCAATACCTGATATCAGACACCAAGGTGAAGAACCAACCTCCTTCCTCAGCTTTCTGTGCAGCTTGAGGTTGTCCTTGGTGAAAGCGATGAGGTCCGCCTCCTCAAATGCTTCACGTTGAGTGTAGAATATGTTCTTCTCACGAAGACACATGTACCAGAGCGTATGAAGCTCCTGGAATGATCGAAGTCGAAGTTCGGGCAACGTCCAGGCTCGTCCTGAAGGGGTGTTTGAGCAGCGGAGGAGAAGTTTGTGAGCATATATGCGACATTTGGTTGAAGAAGCGCGTAATCCTCATCGAGACAGGGCAGCACGTGAGGGCGTAGAGAGCAGGGGAAGGCAGAGAAGAACCTCGCTTTTCAGACTGCTTCTCCCGACTTTCGCAGTATCCCGGTCTCTGACGACCACAACGAGATCAAGTACGGTAAAGACTCACGTGACTCGACCTCCTTAGCGAGATACTTTCTCGTTGGATCATATTGACCCGTCCTGGGGTCCTTTGAGAAGAAGGCATAAAGTGGATGATCCTCCCTAACCTCGTACCTTCCCGCCCTCGTGTCAAGCTTGGGTGACGACTCCTTGTAAGGTGATGGATCCTCCTCTAGCCTGACCTTGAGTCTTCCTTCGGAGTCAAAGAGCTTGAGAAGAGATGGGTGATCGGGTGTCTTTCGAGCGATAATGGTGTGGTCGGGTGTTGGATCGGAGAGTTCGGTCTGAGTAGATTGGCTTTCAACGAGTTGAGCCGTATCCTTTTCGAGTTCGTTGGCGTAGGATCGAATAGAGAGATGAGGAGGAGACGATGAAGAGGAAGAAGAGGAGGCCGTCGGCGAGGAAAGGAAGGATGAGGTGGGTGCAGCGAGCCTGTTGAGAGATTGAGTATTGCGTGGTATGGAGCGAATGATGGAGAACATAGTTGACAGTCGACCTGAGTGAAAGTGATGGGGGTAGAAGGATGATAGGAGTGACTCCGGTGCGCTATCGTCGGTGGTGGTGAGGAGGGCAGCCTAGAAAACAACTGCTCGGCCCTTCGCAGGGGTTCCCTCCCTGTTCGCTCGGCAAGGACTCATTCAACACCCATACGTACCTTGATAGACGGATCCAGCGAGAGTCAGCTACACAACACGGTACAGCAGATCTCGCTGAATCGTGAACCACTGTCCTCCTTGCTCATCACCATTCCATTCAATCCTAGCTCCGGTCCCGCCGACCTTTCCCCTTCATCTCCTTGCTCACCTCCTACTAAGCCCTGTCATTAGGGCTCATCATCTTCCTCGTCCATGTCCGCTCGAACAACCCCGGTCTCTCCTCCCAATATGCCTACCCCATTCCATCTGCCCGCACCAAACTCGACCGCTTCCTCAACCAAGCCCACGCCCTCGACATCACGCGGCCTGGCTTCTCTCACCGTCCTTACCCCATCTTCCTCACCCTCTGGCTTTGATTGGACATCTACCTCCGACAACAACACGAGTCCGAGCGTCAACGAACGTGCAGCAAGAGGTCCCGAACCGAAAGCGAGCAACTGGAGCACAGCCGAGTTCAGGCTATACGAAGCTGTCGTCCTCCTGGGCGTGGGTCTCCTCTGTTGGAAGGGTGCCAGCTTGGGAAGAGGTCAGTCTATATGGGGCGCTGAATGGGAAGCAAGTGACAACGATCGGAGAGAAAGGAACGGTGAAAGCCCGATGGGTGTCTTGACGACTGACGTTTCATGTGTTTCGCTCGAGCAGAGGACCATGCAAGCTTTGATCAGTATTCTTACAAGCTCAGTAAGGGCTGGATAGCAGATCGGTGGATAGTTCGTGTCTTCTTGTTTTTTTTGTTGACGACACTTGCTCATTCAATGATCTCGAGACTGACGGCCAGCCCCTCCCGCTCTGGCTTCCTCCCTCACCCTCGATGATTTGTGTCATCAGGACGCCTCGGACCCACAATATTCATCATTTCGCAAGAACATTCCATCTCTGCTCTTCTTGTCCTCCACCTTCTTTCTCTTCCGAGCCCTCCCGACTTACATCCTCACCTCAGTCCGACGCTCGACATTTCTGTCCATCTTTGCCATCGTTTCTCTCGCTGCCATGCACGGTGCAAACACTATCAAGATTCTCACCATCCTCACCGCTAACTGGGCCCTCAGCAAAGCGTTTGCGGGAACGAAATGGGCCGTCTTGGTGACATGGGTGTTCAACGGTATCGTCCTCGTCGGAAACGAATGGAGTGATGGCTGGAAGTACAGTGGGCTCGGGAAGGATGCCGGCTACAACTTTTTGGTTCGTGAGTCGTTTCTGTGGCTGAGTCAGGCATCTGGTAGACGTGGACACAATGCATCTAAGACGGAGAGGCGAGGCAGGAAGGAAATGAAACATCACGTCCGCTCGTCTGAATCAACTCAAGAGGGCATGGACTGACCTCGGTATGAGCATCCGATCTATAGGATTCTTATCCAGGACTCATTCCTCGTTGGCATGTCAGCTTCAACATCACCGCCCTTCGTCTCATCTCATACAGCATGGATCGTCATTGGGCCGTACTGGCCTTACGTAACCCTGAGGCTCCTTCCGAACTCTCCTCCTCAAATGGATCGTCACTGGTAAGCTTGTCCTCTCGGGTCTGAGTGACACCACATACATACTGACCTTCCTCTATCAAACAGCAAGATGGCTCAAGGCCGCCGTCCGAAAAGGAGCGATCGGCCCAATCCCAGCCTCTATCAGTTTATGACCACTTCCCAACGTATCTGGCATACGTTCTCTATACTCCGCTGTATATCGCGGGTCCCATCATCACGTTCAACAACTTTGCGTCTCAGGTTCGTTCGCACACATCTGATGGTCTATGCTCATCCGTATCGTGTTTGTTGATTATGACGAGTCTATCTACTCCCTTGCCAACGGTTTCATCGTGTTTTTACTAGCTCCACTCTCCTTTACCACGGCTTCGTCGATCCCTCGTAACCTACGCTCTTCGCTGCTTCGCCGACCTTCTGACCATGGAGTTTGTGCTCCATTGGATCTACGTGGTCGCCCTCAAAGACACCAAGGCATGGAAAATTTCACCCTTGACTCCGGGAGAGCTTGGCGTCGTTGGATTTTGGAATCTCATCATCGTTTGGCTCAAGGTTGGCACCTTTCCTGACTGTCATCCTTTCTTCTGCTCTAGCGAGAGGAGGACGTCATGAATTGCTGACTTTTCACGTGACCTCTGGTTTCTCCCCGACATCAGCTCCTCATTCCATGGCGATTCTTCCGACTCTGGGCGATGGTGGATGGAATTGATCCGCCGGAGAACATGGTCCGCTGTATGGCGAACAACTATTCATGCTCTGGCTTTTGGCGCTCGTGGCATCGATCTTACAACCTTTGGACGGTCCGGTTCGTCTCCTCTTTTTTTACTGCCCCCGTCTGTGTGTGTATGCTATATTCGAAGCTTACCAATCTGCTTCCCCTCAACACACACACACACACACACACACACACACACACACACACACACACACACACACACACACACACACACACACACATATATGGATCATCTCCTTTGATATACTGTCACTATCAATTCACAGCTATATCTACGTCCCCCTCGGCGGAGCCAAGAATCCGTTTTTGGCGACGGTTCTCGTCTTTACGTTCGTTGCTCTTTGGCATGATCTCAGTCTTACTCTCCTCACTTGGGGCTGGCTCGTGTCCATCGTCGTCATCCCAGAGATTCTCGCGAGAAAATTCGTGCCGAGCAGTCAAGTAAGTCCATTCACCCAGGGTTTCATCTCTGCTTCTCTCTTCGCGTCATCTTCCCCTCCTTACAATCCTGATTCTGAAAACCTCCCAACATTCTGACGCCAACTTTGTCCTCTCTTGGCTTCAGTATGGAAACGAATGGTGGTTTCGACACGCCGTAGCGGCAGGAGGCGTCGTCAACATCCTCACGATGTGTTCCGCCAATCTCGTCGGGTTCGTCATTGGGATCGATGGTCTCTTGGACATGGCACGAGGGATTTGGGGAAGTTGGAGTGGTGAGTTTTTGGGTGTCGTTGTCCTCTTTCGCGGTTGGTTCACTTGACTCTTCCTTGCTGTCGCTTATTCTTTGCCTTGGTTTATGGTTGTTTTCGTACCTTTAGGTGTTGGGATGGCGATACTGTCGTGTGGTGGATTCTTCAGCGCCGTCCAGCTGATGATGGAATATCGGGAAGAGGAAAGAAGGAAGGGAATCTGGCGCAAATATTGATGAAAACGATACCACCAGTGATCGACAGCGGATCCTGCTTGCGTACATGGTCGCTTCTTCTTGCCTTTCTCCTGTTTTTTTTTTTTTTTCCTCCTGGTAGCGGTAGGATGAAGACAGACAACTGAGAACAAAACAAGCATTACAATCTCCTCTCTTGCCTTCTCGCCTTCGTCTCCTCCTTTGCACATCTAAGGATATCTGAACTTGAATCCACCACTACCACCAGGGAATCCACCCGAGTGCTGGAAGAATTGATGACCACCTTGATGATGAGCGAACGGATTGTGTTGATGTTGTTGCTGTTGAGAGGAAGGGTCATTTGGGTCGTCTCCATTGTCAAATCTCGCTTTGAGCTCTGATAGGGTTGAATGAATGTGAAAGAGAGAGAGAGATATATGAGAGAGAGCAACAGAGAACAGACGGAAAGGTGATGGATGGGTTTGAATGAGTTGTGGGAAGTAAGAGATTCAGGGAACGAGAAAGCTCATAGCGGGTATGAACGAACCTGGGTTGGAAAGGACTTCATACGCCTCGTTCAAGGCCGCCATCTTTGCTTCCGATCCACCTGGGCGGATACGCGACAGTCAGTGCTCTACCAAAGTTGAGCGGATGTTGTGTAAGAGAGAGAGACGGACCTTTATCAGGATGAGCGGTTTTACTCGCTTTTCGATAGGCTTTCTTGATGGTTCGAGCATCTGCGTCTCTCGAGACTCCGATAACCTAGGAATTGGGAGATATCGAGCGAGAACAAAAGGCAAAGGCAAAGAAGGTTGAACCGAGCTGAGTTAGAACAGGCTAGCCACGATCCCCAAACAGATATATCATCTCCCTGCCGTCCCTGCCAAGAAGAGCGCATCGACTGACCTTGTAATAGTCTTTCGCCTTACTGATCTTCAGGAGTTTTTGAGCTTTTCTGACCCTCTCCAGAACCTCTCCATCCGAACTTCCTCCAGTCTCGAAAGCTCTGTTGAGTACCCTAACAGCTTCCTCCCATGCTTCCTCTTTAATTAAAGCCTCACCCCTTCCGACTAACCCATCGATGTTCTCTGGATCCATTTTGAGGGTCTCCTGGCAGTATGGGATGGATTTCGGGATTTGAGAGAGATGAACGTAGGATTTGCAGGCCGAGGAGTAAAGTTTCAGTCGGGGTTTCGAAAGGAGAAGGGTTTGGGGAAGGTTTGATGGGACTAGATGTGAGAGATGAGATGTGTGGTAGAGGGAGAGAAGGTCCTCAAATTCAGAGATGAGGCCAGGAACGGTGGTCGTCCCAGTCAGGAGGGTCAAAGCGGGTCGGTAGGACGGAGAAGCGATGAGATTGTCGAGCTTGGTGAAGTCTACACCAGCGAGAGAGGAGAGGTACAGTTCGCGGGAGAGAGAAGAGAGAAGAAAGGAAGGTCATGTATGAATCGTCAATCATCTGGTCGCTAACAAGATACGCATCCAAGAACAGAACCGTCTAACCTTTCTGCAGATTCTTGAATGCCTTGTGGGCCTTTCTGCATTGTTTCGAATCAGGGTCGTAGTGCAGGCACTGTTTGAGATGCGATAAAGCCGTCGTCTGATGTGAAGGGAGGAGGAAGAACGATAATGCCGCTACGCGTATGGACAGCTCTGGATCTCCAGGCGAGAGAGCTGACAGTCGACTAAAGAGACGGGTACCAGCGATCGGGTCAAAGAAAGGCGTCAGCTCTGAGAGTAAGTGCTGGGTATGACTGAACACGAAACACTCACGTCAAGTCACCGACGCCATCCTCCAGATCGCCCATTCCAAAGTAGCAACCACTCCTGATCTCCCTCGACTCGATATGGTTGGGACTGACTTCGAGGACGGAGGTAGCTGAACTGATACAGCTGTCCCATGACTTGGATTTCGAAAACTTTCTAGCAGCAACAAGAGCACCTTCGGCATTTTTGATAGAAGCGAGCTGCGGAAAAGGAACACGGTAAGTCGAAGGTTTTCAAGCGTGCTTCGTTAGCTTTCACACATTGTGGCCGAAATGGTCTGAGAATGCGGTGACCAAAAGAAGCACCTACCATTGAGCTGGCAACCTCATCGCCGGGCGACGCTTTAAGGTAAGATTGAAGCGATTCCCGGGCAGCAGCGAAATTACCTTCTTTGAGGAGGATCTTTGCCTTTTCCAGATGTGCCTAGAGTCCGGCATCGTATCGTCTTAGCCTTTCATTCTCATATAGCATCACGCTGGATCTTGCGGAATGGCGTACCTTTGAGAACGCTGGGTTCAATCGAAGGATGGAATCGAAATCGTCGAGAGCAGCCGAGCTCCTGCCAGAGGAGAGGTAGGCTGTGGCTCGTTTGTAGAATGTGATGTATGATTGATCGTGATCTGAAAGGAAGAAGACGTTGCCATCAACCCGCGGGTTAGATGAGCATGTGCAGGACAGAAAGGTGAAACAACCGTTCACTGACCGAGAGCGTCGGTGAACGCCCTCGCTGCATCTTGATAGCTCCCTGCGAGAAGAAAGGCTTGAGCTTGCTTGAGGAAGGGAGCAGCCTGCTCTGGTGATGCTGTGGTGTGTGCGGGAAGAAGCGACAGCAAAGGAAGGAGGGAGAGGAGAGGGACGAGAGTGGGCAATCGCATGATGATGGTCGGAGGGAAGAGGGCGGTGCTTCGCTTTGCCACGTCACCCTAGATGAATGGATAGACGATAGGGCTCGGTTCATGTCGCTGCTTCTTGAGGTTATACCCTGACGATACTCTCGCAGATATCCATCTCTTTGACCCTTCTACGTCTGTCGTTGTTGTCGACCCAATAATCCGAGATTCGGCTCAATCAATTCCAGTTTCGCCCAAACGCCCACGATCCTCGACATGTCTGACGCTCGTGCCCTTCTTCGAGCCAAGAAGGCTACCTCGGCCCCTCAAATCCAGCATCCAAACGCGTCATATTCAGCCAGTGGGGAACTTCGGTGCACTCTCTGTGCCGTCAAAGGTGACCCCCCATCCTCTTCTCTCGTCCACTTGTTCCTCTACGAGCGTGTGTCCGACTGGCGTTATACTTTGAAATGACGGCGATGACATCTGACTCAACATGTGCCATCACTCACACAGTCAATCAGTGGACAGCCCATCTTCAATCCAAACAACATCGTACATCCGTCTCGAGGCAGAAAGAGCTCGACCAGAAACGAGCAGACAAGGTCTCGAAGCGATCAGCTGGAGTACTACAGGGGGAAGGAGGGCACAGTGGTGGGAGTGATGCTGGTTCCTCTGGGAAGAAGAGAAAGCTGGAAGCAACGGCGTCATCGATATCAACGACGAACGATCAAGACACAGGTCCATCAAACTCTTCTTCGTTGCCCACAGGGTTTTTCTCCGATCCAAACTCCAACCCGAACTCTGCTACAAGCCCCGCCGCAGCATCTACTCATTCCAATCCCGCCTCCAACGAACCTACCCCCAGTCAGCCGACAGAAGTTGACGACGAGCTAAGCCTTTTCCTCAACTCCATCGCCTCTTCTTCGACGCCTACCGCAGCCCCCACAACTAGTACGAACAACATAGCACCTGATAAGCCCACTGAGACTCAGATCCACGCTCGAGCAACTTACACTGCCGAACCCGTCACGGCATCAGCGCAAGAAGCCCCGGCCGACGGTCCTCCAGAACAGGATCCACGAGAAGCCCGACTCCAGCGGGAACGAGACGAACGGGAGGAGATTCTTGGTCGACTGGAGGAGGAAGAGAGAGCACAAGAAGATGCTGATGGGAGGGTTGAGGTCATGAAGAGAAGGCTGGAGTTGGTCAAGAGGAAGAGGGAGGAAAAAAAGAGGCTTGCTGCGGGTAAGCGGGAAGGCACTGGCGTCGTCGTGGGAAGTGGGAGCGGTGGAGATGGCGTCAAGGAAGATTAGAGGTGGGAAACAGACGAGAGGAAGAGGAAGAGGAAGAGGAAGAGGAAGAGAGAGCGCCGTATCATCTCGTCATCGACTTGACTCCCGACAAACAAGATTGAACCCTCACACTGTCGACGTCGTCTCTCGCTTTCCATACGGGCACACGAAAGGATGAAACGAGGATTGTACCACGATGGAGATGTGGTTGATGAGGTGAATTCTCCAAGATATATTATGGCTATCAAGGTAGATTCTCCAAGATATAATATGGCTATCAAGAGGTAGAGATTTAGGATGAGCGTACGAACTATGATATGGATGAATTGTACGAGACTCATACTTGATCGATACCGAAAAGAAAAATCCCAATTTCCCCCGTTGGACGCGAGATGAATTCAAGGAAATGCGACGCGTCGGATATCTCATCCAACCATCATCCAACCCTGCTCAACTACGTCTCCTACTCTTCACAGTCATGACTACTCAGATAGACGACAGTAAATCCATCTTCCCTTCCCTTTCATCCGCCTGAGAACCCCACACGCATCTTGTTGCTCATTGGTTTCATCCGCCTCCAGTCTTTCACGGTACATCTGGTAGAATTGGAAGTAGGTCCTTCGTCTTTGTTCTTCAGCTAGTCGTCGCCTACCACGACTGACACAAATCGCTCTTTGGACCTCTTTGATCTGCTCCAGAGCTCCGATTCGCTGTCAGTGGACTAGGCTGGAAGTCAACGCAGGAGGAAGGAGGCGACGTAGTCACCCTTTCTGCTGGCGATATGAAGTGGGTCCAGTGGACAAGGTGCGTCGTAATTGCAACCGGCAATCATTCTTCTCGTTTGGTAATGGGCGCGTGCTCCCAAGAAAGTAGGAGTTTATCGTGCAAACACATGCTGATTCAAGCTCCCCCTTGGACCGCGCAGAGTGGCCCGCGACTTCCAGCTCTCGTTCGGTCGAAAATCTACGGAAGAGCGGATGACCTTTGAAGGATTCCAGCGAGATGTATGTTACCACTTTCACTAGCTCGTTGTGTTCGACGTGCCGCTAAAGTGCTTGCTTCCTCGTCCTCGATCCTCACCATATCTCTTGCTTGCGACCCTACCTGTGGTCTCATTGGTAACACATTGATAGGACCTAGAGAGGATTTCGAACTTTATCAAACAGAACTATGCATGCACAGTTGAGACGAAGGAGACCAGCTTGAAGGGACTGAACTGGGGAAAGGTTGAAGTCCAGGGTTCGTCCTCCATCCATCTCGAGCCATATGAACGCAGAGATCTCGAGAAATCCGGGTTTTTGCCATGTCAACGAGCATACGTATCCTGATTTGTTCACACTTTTCATCACCTCTGTCCCCCCGCATGATCGGCTGTTCATCGCCACTGCTTCCCTGTTTCGGTGACACCAGGACCCAATCTCGCCTTCCTCATAAATCAAAAGCCATCCTTCACTCTCCCTCTATCCCAAATCGCCAATTCCAACATTACTAACAAGACCGAAGTTTCGCTCGAAGTCGTCCCTCCAACGGCTGCTCCCGTTCAGACAGGTGGAGGCAAGGTTCGAGTAAAACCGACTGACGATCTCGTCGAACTGAGGTTCCACATACCGGGCACGGTTGAAAAGGGTAGCGACGACGAAAGTAGCGATGGAGAGGGAGATAAGGAGGAAGGTGGCGCGAGTGCAGCTCAGGCGTTCCACGAGATGATCAAGGAGAGAGCCGAGATCGGAGAGGGTGGAGGAGACAGTGTTGTCGTGTTCAACGAAGTTTTGGTCCTCACTCCGAGGTACGTTTGACTCTCAGACGAGGGAGAGAGCGTCTCACCTGGTTGATTCAAGGATCCGCTGCTGATCGTCTGTCTCTTGGCTCCGATTCCAACACAGAGGTCGATACGACGTCGATATGTTCCTCACACATTTCCGACTCCGAGGAAAAACGTACGATTACAAGATCCTCCACACCAGCGTCAACAGGCTGTTCCTCTTGCCCAAAGCCGACGAGATTCACATCCAGCTTGTTGTACGTCACGGTCTCTTGATTCCTCGAATCATGCATGACGCTGAAGCATGTGCTGATCCTGCATTTCCACTCGCGGTCTCCTGCTACGCCAGATTGGCTTGGACCCGCCTATTCGGCAGGGACAGACCCGATACCCTTATCTCGTCATGCAGTTTACCAAGGACGAAGAGATGGATGCCGAGATGAACCTTGAAGAGTAAGCGACTCATCACATTTCCCAACGATATCGTCTCCTCGCTGACCACAACTCTACATCCAAACAGCGACGAGCTGAAGCAGCATTCTCTGCAGAAGAAATACGAAGCTCCCGCCTTCCAAGTAGTATCCCAAATCTTCAAGTCTCTCACGTCGCAACGAATCACCGCTCCTTCTTCCTTCACATCGACGACGGGCCAGAACGTCGTCAAGTGCAACCTCAAGGCCGTCCAGGGAGAACTCTACTTCCTCGAGAAAGGCATGATCTTCATCGCGAAGCAGCCAGTCCTGATCGAGTTCAACAATGTCATCAGTCTCAGTTTCTCGAGGTACGTGTCTGTCTACCACAACGTCGTCATTGACACGCAAGGCGTTGTCTCACGTCAGTGCTCCCAACGGGCTGGCTTTCTTACTCCTGCTTGTCTCGCTTGACTCGTCGATCTTGTAGAGTTGGAGGCAACATGGCATCCTCAAAGACGTTCGACATGTCCATCTCGATCAAGAACCGGACGGACTCTGCGTCAGACTACTCTTTTACTGGTCTCGCCAAGGACGACGCTGGACCCATCAAGCAGTACCTTCAAGAGCGAAAAGTCCGAGTCCAGGATACGACCGAAGAGGACAACACTCTTATGGTCGACGACCTCAGCGAAGACGAAGACGACAGCGACGATAGCGACGCTGGAGGAAAGCTCGCCAACAGGAAGAAGAATCCTAAGGATATCCCTCAGAAAGCGAGCGCGATGGACGAGGACGACGATGAGTCTGGTACGTTTGGATCCCTTCTTCTCGCATAGTGCTCGTTCCCTGGCCTGAACTGACTAGTTCGTATCTTTTTCCCATCTACCTCAACTTCAACCCATGTCTTGTCACAGAGGACGAAGACTTCGAGGCTTCCGAGTCGGACGGAGGATCGGCCACATCTTCCAGCGACGAAGACTCTGATGGAGACGTCGAGATGGCTCCTCCCCCCAAGAAGAAGAGCGGAGGAGACGAGGATGGACCCAAGAAGAAAAAAGCCAAGCGCGAAGACTGAGGATAAGCAGACAGAGTGGGAGAGAGCGACGACTTTATGGTTTCATGAATATTTTCACGTTGCTAGAACCTTGGTCGATACGGTGAAGGCATTGTCGGATGAGTTGAGATGGCAGAAGGCCGTGATTGGATCGTGGCGACGGCCAATGGGAGGGGACTGATTGTCAACGAACGTCGCGAGGACTCACCGAACCCTTCCCTCGTCAGACTCTGCTCTGCCCTCGGACTAAGACCTTATACCCGTTCTGAACTTCTCCTTTCCGATCTCGCCACATCCATCACGTCAACGGCTCATCAATCTACTCGACCTGCTCTTGCAGAACGCGAGACAACAATTCAACAGAGCCTAAGGGACCCTCCCCTCTCTGTCTCCCAGTCATCCGCTGCCCCTCTCAGCCTTTTCTCGACCTCGCTCAACCCTTTCCTCACCAGCCATTCCGCACTCCCAGACTGAGCCACCCATCTTCCAACATTCCACCTCCTCCCAACAAGAGGCTCAAAATGACCTTCTCCTTCCCGACACTGAATCCCCTCCTCTCTGGCCTGCCGCCAAACACGCCTGCTTCGCCCTCCTCGACCTCGGTCTCTTCAGCCTCTGGCCCAGAGGATCTCGGCGAGCTCGATGCTGGTCTGTTCCTTTCGTCCTCTGGCCGCACCTCGTCTAGGCAGGATGTCATGGTCAAGGCCAACTGGAAGGGCAAGAGTCGGGCCAAAGCGAGGGCCGCGATCCACGATGCTTCTAGCCATGAAGATGGGTCGTCTGACAGTCAAGCTGGAAGTGACGATGATATCGTCAGGGACGAATGGGAGGTCAGGGAACTAGGTATCGGGGGTGATAAGCTTCCATACGAGATCTGGGTCTATGTGAGTTGGGTGCTGTCACAGCGACATCGTACTCGCTTACCTCATCAGTCCCCTCCCCAACGACACTGCTGATCCTTATCACTTGCCCTCCGTCGCCTTCAGATCCTTAAGCTGCTTCCTTCTACGACAGATCTCCACTCGTGTCTCCTCGTCTCTCACCTCTGGTGCCAGATCGGTGTTGAGATCCTCTGGCACAAGCCTGCTCTCCATCGACTCACGACGCTCTATAGGGTCCTCAATGTTATCGACCCCATCCCTGTCACCGGTGAAACTGTTGGCTCTTACAAGGCCAGGATGCTTTTTGAAGAAAACAAGAGACGAGCAGAGGCTAGCGGGACGCTGTCAAGTCAGGAGAACAGTAGCGTACCCGGTTCACCCATCTCTCGGTCCTCATCCGTTTCGCCTGCTCTTCCTGTTCCCACTGCGAATATCTCATCGAGCGCAAGCAGGGGATCCAAGCCGAATTCGAATAAGCTTCCTTGGGACTATCCTTCCTTTCTCGTCGACGACCCTTCCACACTCTCCAATCCGACCACACCACCTCCTCGAACCTTTCCCTACGCCTCCTTCATTCGACGACTCAACTTCGGCCTCGTCTCAGACCACATCACCGACCATTCTTTCTACCGTCTACGGCATTGCTCTCGTCTCGAACGCTTGACTCTCCAGGGATGCTCCAAGCTGAGCGACCCCGTCCTCAAAGCCGTACTCGGCGGAAACAACATGCCTGAGCTCGTCGCCCTCGACCTCACTAACGTTAAGGGAGTTACGGATGAGACTGTCGTCAGTCTAGCCAAGGGTTGTCCGAGGTTACAGGGTCTCAATCTGAGCGGATGTCGCTTGGTGAGCGATGCAGGCATCATGGCGATCGCTCAACACTGTAAGCTTCTGAGGAGGGTAAGTCCCTATCACGTTCGACAGCGATCTCAGCTCAACCTGTGCATTTGTCTGATACATAAGTTTTCGATCTTCATAGATTAAGCTCGTCAAGTGTGACCTCATCACCGACATTTCAATCATCACTCTCGCTCGACTCTGCCCATTGCTCCTCGAGGTCGACCTCGTCGATGTGCCCAAGATCACCTCTGTCGCCTGCCGAGAACTCTGGCTCTTTTCATCACATCTTCGCGAGTTCCGACTTTCTTCTTGTTCTCTCATCGACGACGACGGATTCCCCTTCCTCTTCCCCCGAAACGCCAACATCCATCCACCCATCCTGACTCCTCTTCGTCGACTCATCGGAGCATCCAACGTCTCATCTGACTCGGAAGACATGACAGAACGAGATGGGAAAGAGCCAAGACAAGGGTCGGCCGAGCCAGAGCCCACGGCGATGCCAGTCCCGCCGCCGAATTGGCAGCGGACCTTTGATAATCTTCGAACGCTCGACCTCACCTCGTGCTCTCTCATCACCGACGAAGCGGTTGAAGCCATCGTCTCCAACGCGTCAAAGATTCGAAGCTTGATCTTGGCGAAATGCACGGGTCTCTCGGACGCCAGTCTCGTCAGCATTTGTGGGCTTGGCAGGTCGTTGCATCAGCTTCACATGGGTCACGTATCCAAGTGTGTCGAATCTCCTTGTCGCTTCTCATTTTTGTGGTGGGACCCAGCTGATCCAGCGTTTTCGCAGAATCACCGATGGGGCCGTCGCACAGCTCGCTCGCACTTGCACACGACTGCGTTACATCGATTTGGCTTGTGCGTCTCTCAGTTTGCACTCCTCTCCTCAGCACTCAGAGACCTTTCCTGACTCGCATGTGCTTCTTCGCCTCAGGCTGCCCAAATCTAACCGACCTAGCCGTCTTTGAGCTCTCGCAACTCCCCAAACTACGTCGTATCGGCCTCGTGCGAGTTCGTACATGGTGTCGTTGAGTATAAACGCTTGAACAAGAAGCTCTCTTTTCTGACCTAATGTCTTTGTAGGTCACCAATCTGACAGACAATGCCATCCACGCCCTTGTCGAACGACCATCGTCACTCGAGAGAATCCATCTTTCTTATTGCGAGAACATCTCGATCGAAGCCGTCCATTTTCTTCTTCAGCGACTCAACAAGCTCACTCATCTCAGTTTGACGGGGGTTCCTGCTTTCAGGAGGCCTGATCTCCAACGATTCTGCCGTCAACCGCCCAAGGTGAGGCGGGATCTCTTTACTTGGCACCCCCCCCCCCGGTAGTGTAAACTGACAAAGACTACCTCGTCAGGATTTCAACCCTCACCAAAGACAAGCGTTCTGCGTCTACTCTGGATCTGGCGTATCCGAACTTCGATCCTACCTTCAATCCATCTTTGACCCTCCTCTTACCGACACGATGCCCTCTTCTCCCTCGTCATCAATCTCTATCTCATTTGAGCACGAGCACGAGGAATCGGTCTCAGATCCGACGAGCCAGACGCACTATCTCCCTTTGCAGCATCAGCATCAACATTCACACTCGAGCAGACCTCGTCCGCAAGAGGGTCAGGAAGTGTCCCAACCAAGCCGTTCCTCTCGAATCCCATCCTCAGCACGTCCTCCATCCCGTCACCCGTCTCCTCTCAATCTTCATCATCCATCGATTGGCTCGCCGGTTATACACCATACTGAGTTAACGACTGCCGCCGACCCGTCCGCTCCGATCCCTCCGTATCTATCTCAAAATCCTACATTACCCACTACTGCCACGTCAACCGCAGGATGGGTCCCATCTTCTCTTCATCCATTCTTCCCGTTCTCCATCAATTCGACTGCCCGTGGGGGAGGGGGACCAAACGCAACCAGTCAATCACCCAGCGACACTTCCTCCTCTCCAAATGTAAGCCCAGCGACCAGAAGGCTCCCGCTATGGTCTGGTGAAGGCGGTCGAGGTGATTCGTCGGAACCTGTAACCGCAGGTATGGACGAGGCAAGCTCAACCAGTCGGGGTGGCCGCGGAGAGAACGCAAGCACGACAACTACGCCAGGAAACGGAGGAGGTCCTAGTGGGAGATTAGGATTCTTTTCCAGAGGTTCAGGTAGATGATCTTCAGGCTCAATCGACTCATCGTATCCTCACGACCTTCGCCTCGCTAAGAGAAAAGAACCGTCGTTTGTCTCATTGTACTACCTCCTTGATCTGTACTGTCTCCTTGATCCTTCCTTTCTCTTCGCCTTGATCCTTTCTTTCGTCTCCCTTTTACTCCTTCCTTCCTCCCGTGCTACCCCTGCTTTACGAATTCTGCTTCTTGTCGTAACAGTGTCTTGCCCTTTCCTTCCTTAACAAAGTTCAAGATACATCATGTCCTTATCGTTCGATCCGATTAGCTAAGAGAGCCTGATGTCGGGCGGAACACTGACCGGCGAGGGGCAGGACGAGGAGGAGGAAATCTAAGGATCGCAGGGGAAGGCAGGGTTCGCCTCCTCAGCTCGATCTACTTGATTTTGTCAGTCATAACTTCAACCCTTCCTGCTTTCAGAACCTCTCTACCTGCCCTCTTCTTCTTCCGTAGAGTGATGAGAATCTTACGTGTCCTCGTCTTGTTCTTCTCGAGAAAAAAAAAAAAAAAGGTCATTCAAGGGGATTCTTCATCTAACGAGATCTAATTTACCACCCTGATGCAGACCGCGTCCCTCTTTGTTCTTTTCGTTCTCTTCTCTCTACTTCTCACAGGACGTCCCGTGTGAAAGAGAACGGAGAGTTTCTTCTTCTGGTTCCTGTCTCGAGTCCTTCGTTCCCATCAACACCCATCCCCCCCCCCCCACTCTTCCTCAAGCCCACTTCTTGACTCAGCCTCACATAAGCACCATACCAGTACTTCACATCTATATCAACACCCCCCATCAACACCATGCCTACCTCCCGCAACTCATCTCCTTCTTCCGCCCCCCTCCTCTTCCCGACCTTCTCCCTCTCGCTCCTTCATCAGACCTTCATGGACACAGCCTAGAAGTACTCCGTCTTTGAGTTATTTCAATACGACTACCCACGACGAGACGACCACAGCCGCTTCCTTTCGCCAATCGATCAAAAAAAAAAATCTCACCTCTCGGTTCTCTCATTCGAAGAGGACGGAAAGTCGAAACCGAGAGAAAGAGGTCGAGTCGTCTCGCTCCACTTCGTTCTTTCTCGCTTCCTTGGATCAATGCTCCTTGATTGCTGGTGCCCGAAGAGTACTTTGAGAGAATAGCCTGTACTTGAGATACTTTGCTGACTCGCAGCCCCAGCCATGTGGCTCGACAAAACAAGTTGAGTCAGCTCGAGTCGTTTCAGGATGACCTTGACTTGTCCTGTTGGTTTGACACATGGAGGGAGTTGTCAGAGGGAGGAGAGGTCAGTTGAGATGTGAGTCGCGACCGGTACTTGCGCCCCTTCAAGCATAGAGGACGTGGATGGGCCAAGGGATCGTTCATGGCGATATCAGAGGACATCCGGGGCCTAGTCATAGTCTTATGTTCGTCGAGGTGTGGCGGCGTATGGGGTTCCAGGCGACGGAGCGACAGAGTCGAGACCACTTTTCAAACTCCAACCCTCCGGATCCCATGTACCTCCCAACAGCGCAGCTTCAAGGGACTCGATGAAATTTCTTTCTATGCATGTTTCGATCAGATCGAAGGCTCGGATCTGTCAGTCCAGGTACGACAGACTGACCGGAAGCGGATGCGTTCCACTTAACTCTTCCTCTTGGCCTTCCTTCACAGTACATGAAAGTTGACAATTGTTTGACTTACGACATACAAAGATACGTGGCAGGTTGATAGTCTGACCCTGCAGATATCGTGACGAAAGAATTGGAATAGAGGTGGACATTGTAACCTGCTCAACATCTGCTCGAAAGGTCAGAGGTCGGTGATCTACAGCGAGTACAGGACAGACCGTGATAATAATGACTACACTGCAAAGACTGCGACAAGTTGCTGGTATGAAGCCTTTTGGCATATTGAGACGCATGTCATGAACTTCGGTGTGCAAAGTGCGATGGGAGTCTACATCTCGGGAGATGGATTAGGCTGACTACCTGCCATCCCAATATCCACAGCTGAAAGAGGGTGAAGTAACGGTCTGCGAAAAGGTTTGAGGGTGATCGAAGTCGAAAGTTGTCTGGCTTGTACGCCAAAGGTGTCAGAGCGTGTTCGAGATGACAACTCCTCAACGATACCCGGACACTAGGTTGTCGTGGCAGTCGATAATAAAGCTTGGTCCGACGAGCGGATGCCTTAGTGCGTCAACAACAGATCACCAGGGTCGATGTTGTACCAGACAGCACAGCGAGCAGCACATGTGAGACAGAATTAACAACTCGCTACTACCCTGAAACACACCTTCCAGTGCTCAGACTAGCACGCCAATGAACATGCTGCTCCAGATGAGTATCCGTCCAGACTGTTCGTGACTGGGCCAAAGCAACGACCGAATCCGGTCGAGCGATGGCTCGAAGGTCGGATTAGTCGGTCGAAGAAGACAAGAGCAATTGATTGTGGATTATCGTCAAGTCGTTGGATTTTGCAGCAAGACCAAGAGGTCAGTTATTCGTTATACGACGCGGGCTGCAGGCCGATGCTCGCTCGTTTGCGACCCTCTAGCTTGCGTGAGTAACGAGAGAGAAGAGAGTTGGTGGTCAACACTGACTGCACAGCACCCGACGCCTCTACCGTTTGACGCCACCCTCTACCCAAGCGATAACGCCCACTTGCCTTTGTGGTGGGTGTTGCAATGGGATCGATTCCAGCTCGCTAAGGCGGAGCTGAGTGATGGCAGACCTAGAGTCGGTAACCAATCGCTCATCAATGATTTCGGAAGTTCGTCTTCGCACTCGTCCGTCGATCCCTCCCACACTTCCCTTTCCCCCTTTCCCAAGATCCAGCTCCATGTCGTGCTCGAACGAACCCACTGTCGCTGCTCCAGGCGAGGATGAACCTGCCAAGCTGATGCCTCGTACGTGATCGCGTTCTTCTTCTCTTCGTTCCTCGCTCGAGACATTAACACATGGCAATCGGCAACTTCTCACTGTTCTCTTCCTCTCTCCCCGGGTCACTCCTGCATCTCATACGTGACGATCCGCTTTTACAGGAAGGGCTAAGCTTGACTCCAGAATCTGCGTTCGATGCAAGACTCAGAAGGGAGTGCTTGCCATCCGTCACCTCTCCTACTGCTCGTTCGTCCAGAAACGCTTCGTCTTTCCGTTGTAGGGCTCGACGATGCTCTTGTTACTGATATCACTCATTTACTGCATACCATTCAGTGAATGTCTACCACCATTCCTCCTCTCAAAATTCTCCAAGTCCCTCACCCCTCACTTGCCCCTTCTCACGCCCGCCAACTTCCACTCTCACTCTCCGTCTCAAGCGTCCTCTAATGCCAAACCAGCTCCACCGAAACCCTCAGTCCTCCTAGCGGCATCAGGAGGGCCTTCTTCAGCTTCGCTTGTAGAGATGTTCCATCGAACATACTGTGAGGCGAGCGTTGGGAACGGCGGAAGAGGGAAAGGGAGGGAAAGGTGGGGAAGGATCGTCGTCGGTTGGGTTGATTTTGACCCCAAAGACCAGTCTTCTGCGGCCGGTGGTGGGATAGAGGAGAGTCTAAGAAGCATGAGTGAGGCGTTTGGGTTCGAGTTTGTCAGAATTGGAGTGGAAGAGGCCTTTAGTGAGGCGAAGAGCGTCGGCATTGAGGTACAGAATGGCAGAGGTCGGTAACATCGCTTTTCAGAAGGTATCGTCGCTTATTTGACAAGCATACTAACATATCTTTGGATGTGCGAACCTATCCTCTGACCTGATCCACAGTCCTCAAAACCCCGCTTCTCTCGCAGTCTGCCTCAGCCTCGACCGATCCACACCAAGCCTATACTTCCCTACTCTCAACCTTGCCAACACCATCCCACCCAGCACTCAATGCTCTTCTGATCTCCTCTCTGCTCTCTCGACTGGCATCGTCCCTAGCATCGCCTGCTTCCCCCTCACCGACTTCCGCCGTTCCTTCAACTCTCCTTCTCACCGGTCTGACGTCTACCCGACTCGCCTCCCTCATCATCTCTCAGACCTCCTCAGGAAAAGGGTACACGCTTCCACTCTCCGTCTCTACTTCATTCACCCACCTCACTCGATCGACTACTCACGACGGATCCGATGTCGGGGTCAAGGAGGTCCGCCCCTTGAGCGGAATCGGAAGCAAGGAGCTTGGGTGGTACGCTTGGTTCAGGAAGCTGAGGACATTTGGCATCGAAGACGAACTACGACCCTCTGTCGGATTGGTCGATGGAGCCATGCCAAAAGCAGGAAGCAAGCCACCAAAGAGCATCGAACGTCTCACTCAGGAATTCATCCAAACCCTCGATCGAACTCATCCATCAACCGTCTCTACGATCGCGAGGACGGCCTCGAAGCTTGTTTTCCCTCTTGTCGATCTGCAGTCACCGTCGGCGACGGGTCGAGGGTACGAGGGTCGGGTCTGCCCATTATGCGAATTGCCAGCGGATCCTAGTCCGTCGGAATGGTTAGCTTCGACTTCGTTGACGCGATTGCCAACATCACATCCCTCTTGTCCACCCACTGCGACACCAAGTTCATCTGCTCCGACTGGAAACGGGTCCTCCACCTCACCGGAAGTGCCGCTTGAGCCTCGACTTTGCTACGCTTGTCTCACGACCCTCGTCTCTCCTGCAGGCGCGGCTGGAGGAGGTAATCTCGCTCCGATTCAGGTTCCTCAAGGAGAAGCGAGGCTTCCCAGTTGGACGCTCGGTCACCTCAAGCGGGAGGTTGTCGGAAAGAGCGGGTCGGAGATGGAGGAAGATTGGAAGAAGGAGGGATGGTTGCTGAGTGACGGGGAGGACGAAGTAGAGTGAGGTCGTGATGAATAGTCCTTTGAGAGATTCACTGTGCCTATCGACCACGATCGAAGGAGCTCTGAAAAATGTGAGAAACGTGTGGTTCCTGCAAGAGTCTCGGGCAAACGCGGATGAGTGTGAGAGCAATGCCGACTGGACGCTTGAAAAGGACGAGATGGGAGGAGGTATGGATGACCACGCGACGAAGCGAGAGGAGCCAAGGATGAAATAAAAAGTAAACAAGAAGAAGGCAAGGAAAAGAAGAAGAAAAAAAAAAACGAGACGGTCTCCACTTTCCCCATCGGAATCGGAACCATCCTCCCCAACGCGCTTTCTCGATTCTCAATCATCCACAAACCACCCAGCATCTCTCCCATCCCCTGCATCGTCCCCTCTCCTCCTCTTCTGCCCCCTCTTCCACCCCTTCCCCCATCTCGTCATAGAACCGATCTCTACAGCATCTTCCCAGTCTCCCATTTCCCTTCCTTCCTCTTCACCTTAAACTAGAATCATGGCTGCTGAACTCGCCCGCAAGGAGCTCCTGCTCAGGGAGCTCGTCGTCACCATCGCCAACCAGACTGGCATGCTTCTCGAGCTTGTCAACTACAATGTCGAGGGTGAGCCATTCGATCACATTCTGACAGACCGGTCGTCTCAATCATTGGCATCGTTGCTGATCTTGTGCTTCCCTCCCTTCCCCACCCTTCCTCTTCCAGGTACCGTGAGTCTTGTGCCGCATGAAGGCATCGTCTCATTACGTCCCAGCTCACAGATCTTTCTTCTCTGCTTCCCATGATCGAATCTATAGCAATATGGTCAGTCGATTTCATCTTGCGAAGCCTTCTAGATTCCAGAAGGATGCCAGCCTGACCTTCCTGGATTCCTTTGATTCTCTTCCATCTTGCTTCTCTCCTCCCACAGTCGCTGCCGGAGAGAACCTCGCATTGGCCACCCTCACCAATGTCCTCAACTACATCAAGGTTCAAAACATCGACATGAAGAAGCTCCAAGCCGAACTCAGCCAGGAGGATCTCAGGAAGAAGGTGAGTTCCCCCACCCGACTGGATCCAACAATCGCTCTTTCAGCTGCTCATCTCCGACGCCGCTCCTTCCGTCACTACTACCCCCCCCCCCATCGTAGCTCGCTCAAATCGTCGACCAATCGCTAAAGGCTGCTCAGAAGAAAGAGGCCGAGGATGGATTCGTCAAGCTCGAGCGTGGATTCGGTACGTGCTCGAACCTCCTGACCTAATCTGGTTCTTGCTCACATCTCGTTGCTCACGTTCGCTTGCGGTTCCGCTCGCTTTCTCCTTCAGCTACCATTCCTCTACCTGGTATCGATGTTCCATTCCACTCCAAGTGTAAGCTTGTTTTCAGATCCACCCTACTCTCATCTAGCCGCCGACCGCTGCTGACCCTGATTAACCAACCTTCATCTTCTCTTGCATGTAGACCTCTGGTCTGGTGTCCAGCCTTTCCTCAAGTATCTTTCCAAGAAGGTCTCGGCGGCAGACCTGAACCCTGAGCTGCTGGTCGGACTCTACATTCCCAACTTGATCGTGAGGCCCACTGCTTCGTCAACCGGACCTGCGGTTCAGTCACTGACATGGTCGTCTCTTGTGTCCAATGTCCTGTTTCCTTGCAGGCCGAGCCTTTCCAAGTCTCGAAAGACTACTGCGAGAAGATTCTGGCTCAGACTGGTCAGTTGCTTGCCTTGACCGACCTTTACTCTTTGAGTGGTTCCTCGAGCTAAACCGTTCTCCTACCCGTAGGTTCCCCGAGAATGGAGAAGCTTATCAAGACGACCGAGGACTCGGCTTGGGACGCCCCTGAACACCGACAAAAGCTCGCCTACTACATCCTCTGCGAGCTCCTTGCCTATCAGTTTGCTTCGTGAGTTGAAACCCACTCCTGCTTATTACTTTGGATGTCTGAGTCACAGGGCTGACGAACTGCAATCCCCTCAGCCCTGTCCGATGGATCGAGACCCAGGACCTCCTTTTCGACTACTACCAATTCGAGCGACTCGTCGAAGTCGGTCCTTCCCCGACCCTCACCGGCATGGCCTCGCGGACCCTCGCCCTCAAGTACGCTCAGCAAGATGTCTCTGTCTCCAAGACGCGAGAGATCCTCGCCCACTCCAAGAACCAGAAGGAAGTTTACTACCAGTTCGAAGACGCCCCCGTCGAGGACGCCCCTGCCCCCGAAGCCTCATCATCCTCGGCACCTGCCTCCTCTGCCCCTGCTCCTGCCGCCGCCGCCGCCCCCGTCGCTCCCTCCCCCTCCTCCGGACCCGTCGCCGAGGTCCCCGACGCTCCCCTCAAGGCCGTCGACACCCTCCGAATCATCATCGCTCAAAAGCTCAAGAAGAAGGTTGAGGAGATCCCCCTTTCCAAGACTGTCAAGGACCTCGTCGGTGGAAAGTCGACGCTCCAGAACGAGATCCTCTCGGACCTCCAGCTCGAGTTCGGATCGGCCCCCGAGAAGGGCGAGGAGCTTCCCCTCGACGAGCTCGGATCGGCCCTCGGCTTCGGATACTCTGGCGCCATCGGCAAGTGCACCTCTGCTCTCATCTCGAGGATGATCGGTGGTAAGATGCCAGGAGGATTCAACATCTCCGCCGCCAAAGCCCACATCTCCAAGACCTGGGGTCTCGGTCCCTCTCGAACCGACGCCGCCATCCTCCTCGGTATCACCATGGAGCCCCCCAAGCGACTCGGATCGGAGGGCGAGGCCAAGGCCTGGCTCGACTCGGTCGTCGCTGCCTACGCCCAGGGAGCCGGCATCTCGCTCTCGTCTGGTGGTGGAGGCGGCGCTGGAGGAGGAGGTGGAGGCGGCGGACCCGTCATTAACTCGGAGGAGTTCATCAAGTTCCAGAAGGACCAGGAGGACTTTGCCGCTCAGCACGTCGAGCTCTACATGCGATACCTCAAGCAGGACCCCCGCGCTGGTCACCGACTCGCCGACGAGGAGAAGGCCAACTCGGCCGTCCTTCAGGCCAAGCTCGACGCCATCGACAGGGAGCACGGCGACGCCTACGTCCAAGGCATCCAGCCCATCTTCGAGCCCCTCAAGGCGAGGCACTTTGACTCGTCGTGGAACTGGGTCCGGCAGGATGCTCTCATCATGTTCTACGACATCATCTTTGGTCGACTCACCACTGTTGATCGAGGTGAGTCGGCTCGGCTCTCGTCAACTCGTCGTGCTTGGGATCGGTCTGACTGACGTGCGGATCGATCTTGACCCTTTTCCCTTGCAGAGATCACTTCGCGATGCATCGCCATCATGAACCGAGCCGACCCCACCCTCATCGAGTACATGCAGTACCACGTCGACCAGTGCTTGCCTGAGCAGGGCGAGAACTTTAAGCTCGTATGTTGCTCGTTCTTAACGTGTTTGTTCCTGTTCCTGGTTCGAGCCTTGCTGACGCGTACTTGACCCCCCATCACCCAACAGGCCAAGGAGTTTGGACAGCAGCTCCTCGACAACTGTCGAGAGGCCCTCCACGAGGGACCCGTCTACAAAGATGGTGAGTCAGACGTCGCGGGCGATGGCAAGACTTGGTAG
This sequence comes from Udeniomyces megalosporus, assembly GCA_039545415.1. Classification (NCBI taxonomy): domain Eukaryota; kingdom Fungi; phylum Basidiomycota; class Tremellomycetes; order Cystofilobasidiales; family Mrakiaceae; genus Udeniomyces; species Udeniomyces megalosporus. The sequence continues at coordinate 203,425 of BCKM01000009.1, read as the reverse complement.
CAATGCCGACTGATTCTCGGCCCCATCTCTTCACCCAGTCACCTTCCCCACCGCTCCCCACACCGAGGTCACCGCCAAGGGCGACATCGTCTACTCCGAGGTCGTCCGAGAGAACGTCCGAAAGCTCGAGGCCTACGTCAAGGAGATGGCCTCTGGATCCAAGATCTCTCCCAACCAGGAGATCAACCTGTGAGTACTCTTGCATCGAACATCGCGTGTCTCTCAGCGACCGATGGCGACTGACGGTGACTGACGCTTTCCCTCTTGGACCTCCAACAGCGAGAAGGTCCAGTCGGATGTCTCCAAGCTCTGGAAGCTCGTCAAGGCTCAGCCCCAGATCTCGCGAGGGTAAGTTGTCTGCTCGGAGATGCCTCTTGCCGCACGCACGCTCTGACCACATCTGCCACCTCGACCTCGAACAGCAACAAGGCCGCCATCAAGTCGCTCTACGGCGAGGTCGTCAAGAACTTGGCTCGAACCGACGGCCGACCCGCTCGATCCACCGCCGCTCGATCGCGACGATCCTCATCCCAATTCATGCGACCTTCGGTCGGAGAGTCTGCCGTCTCGCCCTCCGCCGAAAAGATCCCCCTCCTCCACCTCAAGAGGAAGGTCGGCCACACCTGGCAGTACTCCAACAAACTCACCAGCGTCTACCTCGACGTCCTGACTGAGATCGCCACCTCTGGTACCACGTAAGTTGCCCTCTCGTCGCCACCGCCTCCCTCCAGAAATCGCTGACCGACGACCCTGCCGCTCTACCCTCCAGCTTCAAGGGAAAGAACGCTCTCCTGACCGGTGTCGGAAAGGGTTCCATCGGATGCGAGATCCTCAAGGGCCTCCTCGCTGGTGGCGCCACCGTCGTCGTCACGACTTCGCGATACAACCGAAAGACTGTCGAATAGTACGTATCCCTTCCCAGCTCGACCGCCGGGGTCCCGAGCCGTCGCTGACCGACTCCGTCGTCGCCACCACCAGCTACCAGAGCATCTACCAGGAGTGCGGTTCGCGAGGCTCCGCCTTGACCGTCGTCCCCTTCAACCAGGTTCGTCCCTCACACGCCCGGCCTCCCCCGACCGCTTGATCTAACCGCACCACATTTGCCTCAACCAACAGGGATCGAAGCAGGACGTCGAGCAGCTCGTCGACTACATCTACTCGACCCTCGGTCTCGACCTCGACTACATCCTCCCCTTCGCCGCCATCCCGGAGAACGGACGAGAGATTGACGGCCTTGACGACCGATCAGAGCTCGCTCACCGAGTCATGCTTGTGAGTCCCCCCATCCCGCACAGCCGACGAACACTCGACGCGACGAGACTCTAACGACCCATCCCTCGCAGACCAACCTCCTCCGACTCCTCGGAGCCGTCAAGCAGAAAAAGGCCGCCCGACACTTTGTCACTCGACCCACCCAGGTCGTTCTCCCTTTGTCGCCCAACCACGGTCTCTTTGGAAACGATGGTCTCTACTCGGAGTCCAAGATCTCGCTCGAGACCTTGTTCCAGCGATGGGGATCCGAGAGCTGGGGAGAGTACCTCTGCCTCGCCGGTGCCGTCATCGGGTGAGTCGATCTCCCGCTCGGTTCGGCCGTATCGATAGTCGCTCACTGACCGATCGAACTTTCCTCCCTCGCTAGATGGACTCGAGGAACCGGACTCATGTCTGCCACCAACACCGTCGCCGAGGGTCTCGAGAAGCTCGGCGTCCGAACCTTCTCCGCTAAGGAGATGGCCTTTAACATTCTTGGTCGTACGTACCGTCCGTCTTGACCGTCACAAGCTCGAAACACCGTCCTGACCGCCTGCACTTGCGTCCGCACCCGCTCGCAGTCATGCATCCCCTCCTGTTCGACATCACCCAGATCGAGCCCGTCTGGGCCGACCTGAACGGTGGCATGGACCGACTGCCCGACCTCGCCGAGGTTACCACCAAGATCCGAACTCAGCTCAAGGTCACGGGTGACCTTCGACGGGCTGTCGCCATCGACAACTCCGCCGACTTCAAGGTCATCAACGGAACCGAGGCCGAGCGAATCCACCAGAAGGTCCCCATCGCCCCTCGAGCCAACTTCAAGTTCGCTTTCCCGCCTCTCGAGGCCGTCGAGTCGCTCGAAAAGTTCAACGCCCTCCAAGGCATGATCGACCTCGACAAGGTCATCGTCGTCACCGGATTTGCCGAAGTCGGACCCTGGGGTAGCTCCAGGACGCGATGGGAGATGGAAGCCAAGGGAGAGTTCACCATCGAGGGTCTCGTCGAGATGTGCTGGATCATGGGCTACATCAAGCACTTTGACGGACGACTCAAGACCAGCGGCAAGGCCTACGTCGGATGGATCGACACCAAGACCGAGGAGCCCGTCGACGACAAGGACCTCCGAGCCAAATACGAGAAGGACATCCTCGCCCACGCCGGTATCAGGATGATTGGTGAGTGGCCGCCTCGGGACGCTGCTGATGCCTCGCGACTCTTTGCTGACCCCTCGCGACGCCCTGCCCGCCCGTTGCCTTCCAGAACCGGAGCTTTTCCACGGCTACGACCCCAAGAAAAAGGCCTTCCACCAAGAGATCGAGCTCACTCACGACCTCGAGCCCCTCGAGGTCTCTGCGGCCGACGCCGAGCAGTTCAAGCGAGAGCAAGGCGACAAGTGCGACACCTGGGCCCGAGAGTCAGGCGAGTGGTTCGTCAAGTTTAAGCGGGGCGCTCGAATCCTCGTTCCCAAGTCGATCCGATTCGACCGACTCGTCGCCGGTCAGCTCCCGACTGGATGGCACGCCGGACGATACGGTATCCCCGACGACATCATCGCTCAGACGGACCGGTGAGTGTTGTGGCGTCTAGACTGGGGTGTCAACTGACCTGCTTGATGTGCTGTGCTGTTACTGATATCCTCCTGCCACTCGCAGAACTGCTCTCTGGGCCCTCGTCGCTACGATGGAAGCCCTCGTCATGTCGGGTGTCCACGACCCGTACGAGCTCTACAAGTACGTCCACCCTTCGGAGGTCGGAACCGCCATCGGATCTGGTATGGGAGGAATGCGATCGCTCTCTCAGATGTTCAAGGACCGAAAGGAGGAGAAGGATGTCCAGAAGGATATTCTCCAGGAGACGTAAGTGGTTGATTTGATTCGATTCGGTTCGATTTAGTCTTTGTTGCTTGGGTCGAGCGGGACTGACGATCGACTGGATCTCGCCTGACCTCATGGATCGAACAGCTTCATCAACACCGTCGCCGGATGGGTCAACTTGCTCCTTCTCTCGTCGTCCGGGCCTGTCAAGATCCCCGTCGGAGCTTGGTGAGTCGAGTCGAGTGATGTAGAATCAAATCCGATGAGGGACGATGCTCATCTGTTTCCCTGTGCCCCGCTTGGTCCTTCCCCTCTTGGTCAGTGCGACCGCGCTCCAGTCTCTCGAGATTGCGTGCGACACGATCCTGTCTGGCAAAGCCAAGGTCATGGTTGCTGGTGGGTTTGATGACTTCTCCGAGGAGGGTTCTTACGAGTTGTCAGTATCGGCCGTCTTTCTGGCTCTCGGTTGTTGATGGAGAGATCGGTCGATCGGTCCTGACGCTTGCTTCTCCTTTCCTTTCCTTTTCCCTAGCGCCAACATGAAGGCGACTTCCAACACCGACGCCGAGCTCGCCATGGGCCGAGAGCCTACCGAGTTCTCCCGACCTACCACCACGAGCCGAAACGGTTTCATGGAGGCCATGGGTGCCGGTATCCAGGTCGTGATGAGCGCCCGAACCGCGCTCGAGATGGGTGCTCCTATTCAGGGTATCGTCGGCTACACCTCGACCCACACGTGAGTTGGTTTGCTCTCTGGCCCTTGTATCGCCGCATCGTGCGCTCGTCTCGCATCTTACGGCTGTCTCGTCTCTGACCGTTGGTGAATCTGCTCCACTTCTTGACGTCCTCTCCCAGCGACAAGGCCGGTCGAAGTGTTCCTGCGCCAGGAAGAGGTGTTCTCAGTGTTGCCCGAGAGCTTCCGTCGGCCAACGGACCTGCTCCGTTCCTCGACGTCAAGTACCGAACCCGACAGCTCGCCTTCCGACGAAAGCAGATTGGCGAATGGCTCGAGAACGAGCACGATCTCCTCAAGTCTGAGCTCGAGGCTGGAGGTTCGTCTGCGACCATCGAGGACCGAATGGCGTTCATTGACGCCGAGGCGGCTCGACAGCAGAAGGCTGCCCTCTCGCAGTACGGCATGTTGGAAGGTACCGACCCTAGCGTCGCCCCTCTCCGACGAGCTCTCGCCGTCTGGGGCATGAACATCGACGACGTCAACGTCATCTCGATCCACGGTACTTCGACAAAGGCCAACGACAAGAACGAGACCGGTATCTACCACGACATCTTCACCCAGCTCGGTCGAACCAAGGGAAACGCCGTTCCTGTCATCGCTCAGAAGGGACTTACCGGCCACCCCAAGGGAGCTGCCGTATGTATCTTGGAGCTAGCGTTGGATTCCCGATTCGTCCCTTCGGTCCGCTAAATTGCTTCCCGTCCTCGCACGTCCCTTCCAACTTCAGATGGCCTGGCAACTCAACGGTATCATGCAAACCCTCCAGTCGGCCCTCGTCCCTGGAAACCGAAACGCCGACAACATCGATCAGATCCTGGCCAAGAACACCCACCTCATGTTCCCCTCGCGATCCATCCAGCACGTCAGCCTTGACGCCGGAATGGTCACCTCCTTCGGCTTTGGCCAGGTGAGCGCCTCTGGGTGATTGTGTGTCGTTTGGAGTACACTAACTGATCGTTCTCGTGACATCTCTCGTTATAGGTCGGTGGTGATGTTCTCATCGTCCATCCTCGACGGCTCTTCGCCACTCTCTCCCCATCTGACTACGCCCTCTACATTGCCAAGAGGACGGCTCGGGAGGCTTCGGCCTACCTTTACGCCTCGGACGCCTTCATCAACAACAGCCTTGTCCGAATCAAGGAGCACCCTCCCTGGACGCCCGAGATTGAGAAGGACGTCTACCTCAACCCTCTCGCTCGAACCAAGCCGACCAAGTCTGGCGAGTACGGGTTCGACAACAAGTTCCAGACCTCGCTCCCCGTCATCTCCCACGACGCCCTCAAGTCGGCTCTCACCACCTCTGCCTCGGTCCTCGGCGTCGGAGTCGACACGGAGCTCATCAGCGGATTCCCAGCCAGCAACCAGGCTTTCCTCGAGAAGAACTACACGTCCGAAGAGCTCGCTTACTGCCAGGCCCAGCCCAACCCCGCTGCCTCGCTCGCCGCTCGATGGGCCGGCAAGGAGGCCGTCTTCAAGTCGCTGGGCGTCGAGTCCAAGGGTGCCAGCGCTTCGCTCAAGGAGATCGAGATCATCGCTTCGACCACCGGTCCAGTCGTTCGACTCTCGGCCAACCTCGCCAAAGAGCACAGCGGCAAGGACTTCAAGCTCTCTCTCTCCCACTCTGATGTTTCGGCCACTGCCTTTGTTGTCGCCTCTGCTTCTGCCTAGTTGGTTTTACTAGTTGGTTTCACCTTTCTCTTTCTCCCTCTGCTCTTCTCTCTTGGGTCTTTTTTCTCTCTCTCTTCGCTTAATGTCTTCTCGTCTCTCGGTCTTGTGCACTTGCTGTTGCTTTCTTGCCTCATTCTCATCTTTTTCTTTGCCATCATCTTTCCGTCTCTTTACTCGTTTTCCTGGTCTTTCTCCTCCTAGATCTCTCATGACCTTTCTTGCATCTCGAGCGCTCGCACGCTGTACGAAAGCTATGACCAAGTGTGCCTCGAGTGGACACAACCGATGATGTATCCGCCCCTTCGTCCCCACACAGACACCACGAAACGGGCAAAAACTCGGGCCGGGTCGCCATCTTCACTTTGTTATATATTCTCTTGTTGTGTTGAGAGGGAGAGGGGGTTGACAAGATTCTGCGAAGAGAAACAAAAGATCATCGCTCAGCCACAGCGACTTCTATGACGGACAGTTCTCACTTCCCCTCCTCACTCCCCAGGCGGAAATTGCGTTACGCGACCCCCCCCCCCCCCCCCCCCCCCCCCCCCCCCCCTTTGGCCTCTCTTCCCAACTCTCCGTCAATCGTTGATCGACATCTCTCCTCTCCCATCATGCCGTCTAGACTCATCCTGTTCTCTGCTTTGGCCCTCGCTCTCTCGGCTACCTCCTTTGCTTTCCTAGGCGATAAGAGAGCATCCCAGCCCATCACCGTTAGTTGACCCTACCCGAATTCCGTTACATCCTCTACCACTCACCCTCACCCCTTCTTGCCTTCAGACCTCGTCCATCCTCACTTGCCCATCCATCCAAGCTCTGAACCAACGCATCGAAGCCTATGAAGCCTCCAATCCAGCTGGATCAGAAGATCTCTTCAAGCTCGCCTTCTCTTACCTCTTCCCCTTTGATTCCCCCGCCTACAATGCCCTCCTCGCGACGACATACATCAGCTCTTTTCCCAACATTATTCTGGGTATGCATCATATCAGATGACTCGGAACGACAGCTTATGATACGACTGACTTTTGGTGATCCAATAGCTTTCATCCCAGCAGATCTAGAGGTCACCAGCCTGAACACCATGATGTCAGACCTTCTTTGTATTTATCGACGTGTATCGACGTACAAGGATCTACCGCGTTCATTCCCAGTACTGATTGCTCTGTTCCCTTCGTCCAACCGTATCTGGCTCTCATAGTGCGTTTGCAACTGGAGGCTTGCTCGGTGATACCTTCCTGAATCTGATCCCACATTCGTTCATGGGCGAACCTCTTCCTGGAAGTGGAGTCAATGTTCTTGTTGTCGAGAGGAAAAAGTGAGTGTTTCAGCCAATCACCTGTTGAACCTAAACCAGCAGTGGAACATACATGCCAACATCTCATACCATCTCTTCACGACTCGCTAGATGCATCGTTATTTCGCTCGCTATCTTTTCTGGGTTTGCTCTGTTCTTTCTACTTGACAAGGTGAGGAAGACCATATATCACCAACCGTCTGATTTGTTTCTGCTGAAACTGACTTGCCTTTATCATCATACGCTATCTCAAGTTTATGCGATATCTTTCTACCCTCAACGAAGTTGCCGGAGGCGAGCCAATCGGGCACGCTCATTCCCACTCCACTGCCATTACTTCCTCATCTAGAGTTGAAAAGGATGAATCAGGGCTAAAGAAGCGATCTTCAGCTTCCCTGAAGGATGGCATTCAAGACGAAAAAGTCGACGTCAACGACTCCTCCGAGCAAACGACTGTGAATCCGTCTCTTCGACTGGGAGCGTACCTTAATCTCTTTGCCGACTTTACCCACAATGTTACCGATGGTCTGGCTTTGTCTGCGGCTTTCTATGCGTCACCAACAATCGGAGCTACCACTACTCTCGCATGGTACAGTCAATCTACGACCGCCTCTCACATTGTACCCGGATCTTCACAAACTGATCGTCTGACGATTCGGATTGATGAACCAACAACAACAACAACAACAATAAAGTTTCGCTCATGAAGTTCCGCACGAAATAGCAGATTACTCTGTCCTCATCAAAGCGGGCCTGAGTAAGGGTCAGGCTATGGGTTCTCAATTCCTTACCGCCGTTGGCGCGTTCGTTGGCACCCTGCTTGGAGTGAGTGCAAATCTTGATCCGCTCCTTTTCCCTTCTCTGTCCGACCATCAAGGGGAAGGGATTTAACAGCCAGAACGAGGGGGAGGGGATGACGTCTTTGTGTGTGTGTCCTTTCTGACCCCGTATCCTCATGTTCTACTTTTTCTTCTTCTTCTGTCTCCTCTCTTAGATATTCATCCAACGAATGGCCGCATCCGATCCGACATCATCAACTACCGAGATGGAACCCGATCTCGTCGATGCCATGCTCAACCGTTCGTACAAAAGAAAAAAAAAAACTTTCCCATCATCTAAACCCTCCCTTTACTCTGAGGTCTCTAAAATTCTACCGTCCCACCTCCCTCTTGTTTGGTCTTTCTTATTTCTCTGTTTCTGAAACCAAAAAAAAAAAAAAAGGTTCAACCGGGATCTTTGGCACCACCGCCACAGGAGCCGATCTCGTCATCCCCATGGTCGCAGGTTCATTTCTCTACATCGCTTCAGTCTCAGTCGTACCCGAGCTTCTAGCCGAATCTAGATCAGGTAAACAACTAATCAAGGAAGCGATCGCTATGCTTGTCGGGATCAGTTGGTGGGTTTTTCTTTCTTTTTTCCCCCCCTTTCCTTCCCCTGCTCCTTTGCCCTTGTTTGGATGATGAGGAATAGCTTGCTTTGGCAAAGAGAGAGGGAAAGAGAGAGAGAGACAGAGCGACTGCTGACAAATCGTTCTTTTCTTTCTCTTTCTCTTTCTCTTTCTCTCTTCTCTCTCTCTCTCTCTCTCTCTCTCTCTCTCTCTGTTTCCCCCCTTACGATCTCTATCTGGGAATTACCTGTCCGTCCGGTCGTTCTCAAAGCATGGCGTTCCTTGCATGGCACGAGTAGTTCATCAGATAGACCTCTCTCTTCCCAGGATCGTTCTCTTAAACCAAATCAGCCTCCGTCCGTCCTTATGTTAAATGCGATCTTTCTTCATCGAATGTGAGACTTCCCTTCCCCCCCCCCCCCCACTTGAGAGGAGGGGGACAGATAGAAAGAAAAAGAGTAGGAAAAAAAAAACCAAAGATAGATAGACAGACACGAGAAAGAAACATGATTTTCTCAGTCCCTCTAACAGTAACAAACTCATCTCCTTCCCAGACCGTATCTTCCACTTCCCCCACTCGAACCGAGACCCTCACCAGCACCACTCCTGACTGTCCCCATTCTTCCACTGGTTCCTCCTCCGATACTACCGTTCATCTCCAATGCTCTCCTTCCCGTCCTACCCCCATTACCTCCACTACCGAGACCATTGACCTCAACCATCTTCCTTTCCAACTCGACGACCTTGTCCTTCATCCCACCCGTCGCTCCATCGATCCATTGAAGACTCGTCAAGTGAGCGTTGAGGATCTGACTGATTTGAGCGATTGGGTCAGCTTCGATGGATTCATTCGTTGATGATGATACGGGTTCGACCAAAGAGTTGTTGTTGCTGCTATTGTTGGTAGTGACGTTGACGTTGTGGTTAATTGGATTCGTTTGATCGAGGATCGTAGCTGATGAGAGCGAAGTTGTTGTTGATGATGATGATGATGGACCGTTCGGGTTGGAAGATGAGAGCGTATTGACTTCATCGATCATGGAAGTGAGAGATCGAGAGAGTTGATCGAGTGATGAATGAAGGGTTTCAGCTAAGGCGTAACTGATGAAGTTTGATGATGATGATGATATATATATATATATATATATTTATAAAAAAAAACATGAGAACGAAGCGTCAGGATCGTCTTTCTCTTTGTTGGGCAAGTGCAAATTTTGACGAAAAAAAAGAAAGAAAGAAAAGGAAGAGAGAAATTCCCCCCCAAAAACTGACGATTTCTCCCTCTCACCATCCGCCGGTCCAAAGTCGAGACCACCTCTGACGGCGGCGTGTCCACCGGATTGGTGGAACATTTCGTTCGCCTGAGCTTCGTATCCATCGAGTAGTTGACCTAGTTCGGTCTGTTGGGATTCGATGTAGCTTAGGGAATCTTCGACGGCTTGATTGGATTGTTCAGCCGCGAGGATTTGAGTGTAGAGAGTTGAGATCTTTTTGTTGTTGTTGTTGTTGTTGTTGTTGTTGTTATTGTTAAATTGAACAAAAGTTGATCTGCCAAGTTAGTTTATGCAAGAAGACGCCTCGATGATCCTCCCCGCCTGTGATGGGTTTTTGAATGTTGGTTTGTGTCCCGTCGATGATGTTGAGAACGAACCTGATGACCATTCTCCAACAAGACTTTATCCCACTCTCTGACCTCGGCTGCCTGTCTCTGAAATTCCTTAACCTGGACGTCGAGTTCTTTGCTCCAACCGTTGACGATGTCTTCCATCGTCTTGCCCTTGAGCAAGCTAGGGACCGGCTCCGATGCGGCTGCTGCAGTGGGAGCGGCACCGGTGGTCGATGGGGCGGTCCCAGTGGAAGCAGCGGTAGAGGCGGCGGCTGGGGCACCAAAGAGGGACGCGGTAGGTTGGGTTGCTGTGGGAGCGGGGGTTACTGAGGTAGGAGGAGTAGCAGTAGGCGTCGTTGCAGGTTTGGAACCAAATGCCAGAGGGGAAGAAGTGGCAGGAGCAGTCGAGCTAGAGAGATATTCATTCGGATCCCGTAGAAGGAGGGGGGGGGGGGGGTCAGTAGCCGATCATCGAGGTCTGAGAAGCCAGAAGATTTAGCTAAATCAGAAACCTCACGAAGTGGGTTTAGCTCCAAAGAGACTACCTCCAACTGCAGGGGAAGCCGCAGGCGTCGCTGATCTAGATCCACAAGTAAGATGAGTGTCGCGCAGTCAGTTACAAGATCATATCCGGATCAAGAAAGGAATGATTTGAAGGGAAAGCAAAGAAAAAGGGGGAAAAAAAGAAGAAACCATGCTCACTCAGCAGGTTTGGCTCCAAACAGACCGCCCGAGGAAGTGGGAGCAGCAGGGGCAGGTGTAGACCTAGTCGTGATGGGAAAGACTCAAACGTTAAGACGGAGCATCTACAGGTCGACACGTTGATATGTTGACCTCACGCAGCAGGCTTGGTTCCGAACAGACCGCCAGCAGGAGCGGAGGCACTAGTGACTGGAGTGGATGAGGCAGGTGATCTTGGTGTGGCAAATGAAGCGGATCAATCAGTACGACGCAAGATCAGAGCGAGGTCAGGTCGGTGACGGAGCGAACTCACTCAGTAGGCTTAGCTCCGAACAGTCCTCCCCCTCCTCCAAATCCACCAGTAGCAGAAGCAGCAGTAGCGGGAGGTTTCGCGCCGAACAGCCCTCCACCAGCAGCCGGTGCTGGACTCGATTCTCCAGCAGCTTTCTTTGCGCCAAACAATCCTCCTCCTCCTCCTCCTTGAGCCTCTTCTTCCGCACCACGCTTTCCTACCGGAGCAGCGGCAGCGGCTCCGCCAAACATTCCTCCAGCGGCAGGAGCGGGAGCAGGGGTAGCTCCGAAGAGAGATGTGGTGGGGGCGGCAGGAGTAGAAGCAGTGGGAGCAGCAGCGGGCTTGGCTCCGAAGAGCGAAGTGGATGACGTGGGAGCACTCGTTCCTCCCCCTCCTCCAAAGAGGGAAGCGGAAGGAGCAGGGTTAGAGGAAGCTGGAGCAGCTGAGGGCTGACCGAAAAGAGAAGTAGTAGGAGCAGCGGGGGTCGAGGTGGATGCAGGTTGACCAAAGAGAGGAGGAGTCGATGAGCCTGAAGTTGCGGCTGAAGCGCTGTCGTTGGATGTGAGGGTGAGGAGAACGTCAGTTCGTCCATGTCATGGTTGGGTTTGATGACACTCGAAAGGGCGTTGGAGCTGATCGGGATCAAGTTGCAAGGGACCAACTGACCCAAATGTAGCACCAGCAGGCTTAGCACCAAACAATCCACCCCCACTGGCACCTCCAAACAAACCTCCTCCGGCAGCAGGAGCCGCCGCGGGCGCGCCAAAGAGAGAGCCTGGAGGTTTAGGTGCGGTCGAGCCTAGTGCCCCCCCTCCGCCAAAGAGGTTGGTCGGTGGAGGAGCAGCGGGTGTTGTTGACGGGGTCGATGAGCCGAAGCCCCCGAAGGGTTTAGCAGGAGTGGCTAGGAAGAATGAAGGAGAAGAATTTGAAGGGTTCGGCAAGATGAGTTGATGTTTAGGGTTGGATGAAATCGGTGGATCTGACGTACAGGCACCTGATGGGTTAGAGCCAAATGAGAAAGCTAATGGGTAGAAGCGGGTTCGGTCAGGCTGAGGGGTTCCTTGTTGGTTCGAGCAAGAGGGCGAGAGGACTGTACCCATGGCGTTGTATCGTGGTCGTTTGAGGTCACCTCAAGTCGTTCCTCCCCGAAACCTCCACCCCAACAGCCCCAACACACCCTCAACGCACCATGTCAGGCTGGACAGTCATCTATGTAGCTCTCATCATCGTCAGTCCCACAACAATCATTCCTAAACACCCACAAACACCATACACTAGAAACCCAACTCACCCGTCCCCTCCCCCATCTCACAGCTCGCAGCAGGTGCTTCATCCTGGTTCGTTATCCCAAAGGGTTCCAACCAAACGTTAGTCAACTCTCCCATATCCCAATCCCACTCACCCACAGCATCAACATCCAAACCCGAGCTCACCCCAAACCCTTACCCTTCCTTCAAACCCCCCTTAAGACTCGTTCGGACGAGTATCCTCCTCGCTCTTACTTCTTGCTACCTCATGTAACTATCCTCATTTTCCTCTTGGCTCTTTTCCCCAAAAAAAAAGAGAAGAAAAAAAGGGTCCATCTTGGCGAAAACTCACTGCCTGACTACATCCTCCCCCTTTCTCCCTCGATGTCATCCCGCAAACCTCCCCTCCCCCCTTCCCTTCCCATTCACAAACAGGTGGGCAATCACCTACCTAGCTCAACTCCATCCCATTCTGTGTAAGTCTTCCCTCTCGCCAGAACCTTCAAATCATGTCTTGATCGGGGAGGGAGGGGGGAGGGTTCTTTCTCTTCTTTCATATAGTTGGAGGAAACTCCGACTTGTAAAAACAAAAAAAAGGAGATAGAGAGAGAGAAAAGAACCCCCCTCCCCTGACTCCTTCACCCTTGTTCTCGACTTCAACACTTTTAAATTGCTTACTTATATCTCAAAAAAAAAAAAAAATCCAAAAAATCCTCAAATCATGTTTCAATCCATTCACAGTACCAAGACGATCCGATCTTCGATTCGAGGATTAAAGAAGAAGAAGGGAAACCCCCCCCCCCCCCCCACCGTTCCCTCCCCCTCCCTCTTACATCAAGATTTGAATAACAGGGGATCGTTTCCTTCTTCTTCTTCTTCTTCTTCTTCTTCTTTTTTTTTCTCCTATTCTTCTTCTTTTTTCTTCTTCCTCTTCTTAGCGTTTTCTAGTCGTGCTGGGGGAAAAGGGAAAGTCTGAAGAGAACAGAGTGTGTGAGAGAGAGGGTGAAGGATGATTTTTGAGGGTTTCTTTTTTCTTTTCTGTTTTGTCTGTTACACGATGATGATACCCTCCCCCGCTCCCGGTCTATCTCTCTCGCTCGAGGAAGAGAGAGAGAGAGAGAGAGAGAGAGAAAGTCATTTTTTTTGGGGGGGGGGGGGGGAGGGGTGTTTAGGACCAAGAAAAAGAGGACGAAGAAAGGAAATCAAGTCTGATAATAGGCAAGGTGGAAACGGATCAAGGGAAGGAGTCTGCACTGGGGGAGGGAGGGGGGGGGGATCGACCTCGACAGCGGAGGTTTTCTTTTGAGGCATTGACCACGCAGCGAAAACAAAAGGGCGTGGATCCACTTCGTCCCTTAGTATCAACATGTGAGAAGGGAAAAAAAAAAGGAAGCGGTTGAATGATGTTCTGATCTCATTGCGAAGGGATCTTGGAATTTTCCTTTCTTTTTATATAAACCAAATCATTTCATCCTCAGAAACCATCCCTTTTATTCAATTGAAACGATCTCCAAAAAAAAAAAAAGGAAGAACCCTTTGATTGGTTTAGTCGAAGAGTCCGAAACCCATGTCGTCGTCGGACTCCTCCTTCTCCTCAGCCTTCTCCTCAGCGGGAGCGGCCTCAGCGGCGGGGGCAGCTTCGGTAGCGGCGGGAGCGGCGGCGGCGAAAGCAGAGGGGTCGGCGAGGTAAGCCTTGGCCTGTTTTGACGATTAATCGCCGCGCATGAGGAGAAAAAAAAAGACGAGAGAGAGAGGGAGGGGCAAGAGGAAGACGTCAGCAATTTGGTACCAGGAGAGCAAAAGATGAAGATGGGTGTGATGACAGGGACGAAGAAGACAAGACGAGGACAGCAACGGTTGACGACGCGAGAACGATCAGGGAACGTGGGAAGGGAAGAGACCATCAGGTACGATTATGGCTCAGCACGGAGTCCGTTCCCAAAGAGGAACGAACGCCAGCTCAGGATTTTCAGTGTGTGTGTATGAACATCTTTTGGTGATTTCCCTCTCTTTGTTGAGTTTCGATCGTCTCTCGCCACTCCCAAGTCTTGTCATCTTTCCCCGAATCCAGAAGCGAGATCTCTCACCTGGGCGGAACCCTCGAACTCGAAGTCGGTGGCGATCGAGATGGCGATGAGGTTCTTGTAGGCGTTGACGAGGGAGTGAGAGACCGAGACAATGGTGGGGAAGTTGGTGGCGAGCGAGATGCAAGCAACGGTCTTGACGGCAGAGAGGAACTGGTCAATGAGGGTCTGGTCGTCGATGTCGAGCATGTCGGATCCGAAGATAGCTCCGTTGTCGAAGATCTGGACGATGGTCATTCCGTACGAGAATGGCGAGATCTGAAGGAGGAGGCAGGTTCAATGTTCAGTCCAGGGGGACCCCGAGACGAGGAGATCACTTCTGGAGCGAGGACGGTGATAACTCACGTTCAACATGTTAAGGAGGGTAGCCTCGGAAGTACCGACTCGGGTTCCAGAGGCAACGACCTGAACATCCGAGACAATCTCGATGGTTCCTCGAGCAATCTTCGTAGGGATCGAAAGAGCCTGGAAGAACGAGGTCTTTCCGGGCTCCATACCGGTGTTTCCAGCGGGAACGAAGACATCGACGGGAGCCATGGCACCAGCTCGAGCGGGAGCAGCGACCTTGTTGGAAAGGACGACGTCTCGGACCTCCTTGAGGTCACCGGAGGTGAAGACGAATCCGATGTTTCCCTTGACGTGAGGGAGAAGCTTCTCGAATTGAGGGTACTCGGCGAGGATGGTTCGGAGAGCTCGTCGGACCATGGTGTTCTTTCCCATGAGGATGGTGGCCTTGCCTCGGAGAGCCTGTCGGATCTGGTGCACTGCGAGGAGGGAGGCGAAAAGTTAAGTGACTGGGTTTGTGTGGATGACTACCGAGTCAGATTGAGGACTGACTCTGGTTGGATCCGACGTTGTCAACGTTGACAAGGAAGATCGAGGCTGCGAGTATCAAGAACGAAACGCCGGGAGTGAGCAAGACCGAGGTGAAGGACGAGAAACCGAGCGAAAGGGAAACGACGAACGGTTAGAGTCGATGAGCTCTCGGAGCTTAACGAAGTAAGCCTCCTTCTCGGCACGAGATCCTCCCATTGTGATGATTTGAAAGTAGCTGGAGGATGGAACGAGATGTCGAGGTCAGCGTGGCAAAATGGGAAGAGGGATACGGGGGGGGGGGRGGGKGAAAATCGAAGAGGGCCGAACGTTTAAGGGTGAAGTAAGCTTGCCAAAAGAACTGTAAGAGGTAGAGATTGGGTGGTGAGCATGACTTGGGGGTATGGATGATGT
This sequence comes from Udeniomyces megalosporus, assembly GCA_039545415.1. Classification (NCBI taxonomy): domain Eukaryota; kingdom Fungi; phylum Basidiomycota; class Tremellomycetes; order Cystofilobasidiales; family Mrakiaceae; genus Udeniomyces; species Udeniomyces megalosporus. Next base: position 188,141 of record BCKM01000009.1, on the reverse strand, counting down.
ATGGAATGCTGAACGTACCTCGTTGAACGGTTCTTAGGATGTTTAAAAGCTAGGTTGAGGGAAAGGAGAAGAGAGGGGGGAGCGAAAAAGTCGACCCTCTCTTTCCGAGACCGTTTCTCTCCGTCTCTCACCCTAACCATCATCGAATTCGATCTCATCAACGACGTCGTTACTTGTCCATCATGTTCTCATCCACTACCACCGACTATCCTCCTCCTCGAGAGAAACCTCCAACAAGTGTCCCCAACTGAGTTGACTCCAGCTTTTCAACAACCTTTCCATTCCGATGTTAACAAGTCCATCATGATCCGTTCGACGGGAGAGGCACAAAAGTTCAGATGAACGCAAAAGGCCATTAGAGCTCTATGAGCAGCAGAAAACAAAAATCAACACAAGAACGGGAATCGTCACGAACTCCGCCCTTTCGAGGAGAAAAGGGAAGACGTCTGATTGACAGATATGTGCGTGGGAAAAGGGAAAGAAGTGGAGACGAAGTGGAAGGAAAGGAGCAGGCGGTGACCCTTCGATGAACCATTCGCTCTTCTCATCGTCGAGGGCATCTTGGGGCGAAGCATCCAAGAGGGACGATACAAGGTGGCTTCGGCTTCGTGATCCTGCCTTGCCCTTACGATGGAGCGGGGGGGGGG
>BCKM01000009.1:165917-187394 GCA_039545415.1 Udeniomyces megalosporus | reverse complement strand
GGATGATGTGTGGAGAGGTATATTGGATGGGAGCTGAAGAGCAGAAAAATGAAAATGAAGGGACGAGACGAGAGGCTGATAAATGAATGTGAAAAGAGAGTGGAAAAAGTTGGATGGGAGTGAAATAAAAGAGAGACAAGAGACGAAAAAGAATCGATGCGGTCGTTATGTTGAGTGTTGAGTATGTATGTGGATGTGACGAGAAAGAAAGATGATCGGGGCAGCAGAGAGCAAGAAAATGTGTAGAAGGAGCAGAAAGTAAAGAAGAGAGAAGAGAGCAGAACGTATGATGAGTTGAATCCTCTCCGTGGGTGGAGGGCATGAAGGATCCAAGATGCTTTGTGCCGTCAAAACGGGACGTGGATTGGGATGGTAAGGACATGGTCGTGAAGAGATGGGTATGCGTGATAATCAAGAGTCGAGAGAAGGAGTTGCAGGTCCGATGAAGTGAGGAAGGTGAGCCAGAGGGTAGAGTGTTGATGGCGAGAATGGAGAGACAAGAGTGTAGGGGAGAGGACAGAAGAAAGTCGTTATGGCGTGTTGGAAGTGGGTTCAAAAAAGGACTGTCTTCTGAGGAAGCAGTGAAAGCCCTTCATTCTCTCCCCTTCCATCCTTATTGAGTTCCTCATCCTACCACCCGGACGTATCCATCTAATATCCTCTTCTGAGCTGATACTCCTTGACCCAAGCCTTACAGATCCTCGTTGGTGGGGGACATCTGGTCCCACGGGGGACGTACTTCTTGTTGTCGTACTTTTGAAGGACGTAGTGAGTTTGGAATTCTGGCTTGAGTAGGAGCTCGACGATGAGTTCCGCCCCGGGCATGAGTTGCGCCTCGGTGTAGTTGGAGTACATGACGTGGGCGTCGGTCTTTTGGAAGGAAGGGGAGGGGGCAGGGGGAACGCGCAAAGAGACGAGATAGACCAGTTTTTAGCAAAAGGAAAGGTTTCTCACGTCGAGGTCATGAATAACTCACCCAATCGGTACCAAACATCCTGCCCGCCAAGAACATTCCAATCGCAGCGACCATGCTCGGCTTGACCTGAAGGAACCGATGATCAAGAAGAGTGATCTCTGTGAGGAGCTTCGCCAAGTTTCGAATCTGCTCGTCGTAACCATCGGCCTTGGAGATTCGTCGCATCCAAGTGTAGGGAGAGCAGTAAGAGGAGATGTCAAAGTCGAGGGTCTAAAGTAGCAGAGGTTAGGGATCAGAAACAGGTGAGCGATGGGGTGCCGTGTAAAGACGATGTCGACTAAGACAGTACTGACCTGAAGGACGATTCGCTCTCCCTTGAGGATCTCGTCGACAGTGTACCCATTCTCGGTCATGTAAACGTAATCCTCGACTCTGCGGAATCCCAGAAATCGATCCGATCAGTACTCTCGCATCTATCGAATCGTTGATCATCAGAAGGCAAGATTGTCACGAACGGGGGAGCCATGATTTCCTCATATTTCGCCGCGACAAACATCGCCGTGACGCCAACGAGTTGGAGTTTGACGAGCGAGACGACTCGGATCGAGAGGAATCGGTCAATGATGTTGATTGCGATCCAGAGGGTTTCTGGCGTCATCTTGTAACGAACGTGGACTTGTTGGAGCCAGTCGATGAGAGTCGCTCGCATCGACCTGAGGAAGGGCAAGGAGTAGCATGGCGGCGAGAAAGTTAACGAGACAAGTCAAGGAAGGTAAGGGTTCGAAGCACGGACCATTCGATCTCGTTCTGAGCAGCCATGTAGTTGGGGTTCGCCATGCTCTTGATCTGAAGAATATGGTCGAATACGCGCGAATCGTCACGAGTAAGGAATGGACAAGGTCGTAAACTGAACTCGATTAGCGTCGGTCCGTTGCATATTCACGATCACGGTCGGGACGATGACAACGTACCTCGAGTTCAGCCATGTAGGCGAAAATCTCATCCCTGTACTCGGATACCATGACCTCGTCAAAGTCAGTGTCCTCGTACTGTTCCTCGAAGGTCTCTTTGATCTCCTGCAACAAAGCCTCGCTCTCCTCTTTCTGCTCCGCCGTCAACTTGATCATCCCATCGTCCTCCTCTTCCTCTTCCTCAAACTCATCCTCCAAAACCTCCTGTTCCTCGTTAATCTGGTGACCAAAGTGGTAGGCATCCTCGGCGGCGGTCTTTTCCATGGCGGACGATCGAGCGACAGAAGGTTGCTGGCCAACCGATTCACCCTGCTCCTGCTGCTCCTGTTGAGCCTGCTCGTTCTCATCCTGCTGCTCCTCTTCATCCTCCTCCATGGGCGCGTTGTCGATCTTGATGACGGGTTTTGAAACGGTCGACCGGGAAGCAGTCGTAGCAGTCGAGCGACGGGCAGGGATGACGTTCTCTGCGTTCACGGAGCTCGTCTTGGAGGACAGAGGCGCACGTGACGACCTGGTGGTAGGAGCGACCGCGGCGGCAGTGGCGACGTTGGAAGAGGAGGAACGAGATCGAGTAGTTCGAACGTTAGCCTCCTTGTTGATCTTGCCGGCCGGGTCGTTGTTGACGACGAGCTCCTAGATAGGTGATGTGGTGGTGTCGAACAAACTCAGATCAGCAAAGCAGCATATGACGAGTGCAAGAGAACCGTTGCGATGGTTCCGTAAAGGTCACACCGAAGCACCAAGAACCTGCAAACGAGTCGATCCTGACGAACCTTTGTCTTGTTGCTGACATCTCCAAGAGCGTTCCTCTTCACGCCAGCGACGGTCTTCACGCCCGAAGTTGATGCGAGTGGGCCCGAAGGTTTGCCCTTGAGGGGGACACCGGTAGAGGAGGATGGTTTGCGAGCATGACCGATTGTTGATGCCTGAGAAACGACGGTTGCGTTTTCGTCGATTGTTTTTGTGCGACCGAGGGCGGCGCGTCTGGTGGTTGGCTGAGTGTTGAACGGAGGGACAAGTCAGGGTCAACGATGTGATTCAGGAAGCAAAGGTGAGTAGGGAGGGAAGGGGAGGGGAGGGGAGAGGAGGGAGGGAGGGGAGGGAGGCAAGTTGTTGATCGAGGTTCGACGAGTGTGAAGTTAAGAAGAAACACGATGGGACTTGACGCGATTCGTGAAGCTTGTGTGGGTGAGTTGGGTGGTCGAGGGTCAGAAAGAAGGACTCACGCGAACGGTGCTCATGGTGAAGGAGAAAGCTGAATGGCAAAGTGGTTGTGAGGAATGTCGAAGGGTTGATGATGTTGGTGGAGTGAGGGCTGATGGTGGAGTGGATGTGTGGGTGTGGGATGTGTGTTGATGGTGGAAGTCGGAGGAGGTTGCCGGAGGGGGAGGGGATGAGAAGGAAAGAAAAGGAGTGGAAGGGGTGGCGATAGAGCACACACGAAGACGAGAGAAAGCGGACGATGGGGGGGAGGAGAATAACATTCGTTTCAACAAGTCCAGCCTTTTCTCTCCCAAGACGCGTCCTTCCTCTTTGATTTTCCTAAAACCACACCCTCTTAACCAGCTGGGGGCACCCAAAAAATATTCACCTCCACTCCCCCTCCACCTGCCGACTACCATCAACCCACACCCTATACAATCTTCCCAATCTCAATCACCAGCGTGCCTCGCCCCACGTGGTGTTGACTTCTCTCTGCCTTTTGGCCCTCTCGATCCATCTCTCTACAAATTCTATTCCATCTTCATCATAAGATATCAAGTCCATCGTACAACATTCCATCCAGCTCAACTTAGATGGCGAGCTTCTTCTTGAGCAAGTCCTACACGAGACAAGAGAATATCAGTCAACATCAAACGTCATCGCTCAAAGGGAGTCGGACCAGGACGAAAAACAACGTACATTGACGTGGTCCATGTAAACAGTCGTAGTGACCCAATGCGATCGAGTCATTCTGGATCGACGACAGAGGGAGGGAAGAACATGGCAAGAGATACCCGATCAGTATTCCGTCACAAGGAAGATAGGAGGGAAGAAAGACCCAGAGAGTCAGACAACGCCAGCCGGCAACTTACTCTTTCCCATGGATGGCGAGAGCAAGATCCTTGGTCATGATACCATCCCTCTCGATCGACTCGACGCAAGCAGCCTCGAGAGCCGAGCAGAACTTCTTGAGCTCCTCGTTACCGTCGAGTTTCGCTCGGAACGCCAGTCCTCGAGTCCAGGCAAAGATCGAAGCGACAGGGTTGGTCGAGGTCTCTTTGCCCTTCTGGTGCTCTCGGTAGTGTCGAGTGACGGTTCCTATGATCAGGCGAACGAAGGAAGGATCAAGACCCGCGGGTGAGCGTTAGAAGCAGCTTCAAGGTGAACGACGAGAGGTTTCTCGCAAAATGTGACTGACCATGAGCGGCTTCACTCTCCATGACGAGACCGTCGGGAGTGACAAGCTCAGAAGTCATCATTCCGAGCGATCCGAAACCTTGAGCGAGGATGTCAGATTGAACGTCTCCGTCGTAGTTCTTGCAGGCCCAAACGAATCCTCCATCTCCCTTGATGGCCTGAGCGACCATGTCATCTGCAAGAGAAAGACCAAGACCAAATGAATCGGATGATTGTCAGTTCGATTGTTCGCACCGTTGCGCTAAGAGGAAGGAAAATGAACGACGAATCAAGAGATCGAAAACGAACCAATCAATCGGTGCTCGTACCAAAGGTTGGCGGCGTCAAAGTCCTTCTTGTAAGTACTGTCAGGAAAGGGAACGGAGGAGCCCCAGATGCCGATGTGAGTCAAGGTGGATTTTGATAGGATCCGCAGAAGCGGCAGAGGACATCGAAACGTACGTCTCGTAGATCTCCTGGAAAATGTCCTTGAATCTTCCATCGTACTTTTTGAGGATAGTGCTGGGTGACAATGTGTACGGGACAAAGATCAGTACCCCGGAATGCGTCAGATCCACCAAATCCCGTGACAAACATACTTTTTGGTACTCAGGTACTGGAGGAGCGACACGCACGTCAGCTATGCGACACCTAAATGAACAGTCCATCAAGGCGCAGGAGGGACGGATCGCTTACGAGAGGCATGTTCTTGGCCAGAGCCATCTTGAACGAAGAGTGGGCGAATCCCGTTATCGAGTCATCGGTGTTGTACATAGAAACTGATATGGCCAAGATTTTCATGTTTCAGTCAGTGTCTTCGACCAAGTCGTTCCAATTCTATCCGAGAGGACAGCGAAGATTCACTAACGAGCAACTCCGGGACCCTTAAAGTCGTAGACGTTCATGACAACCTTGTCTCCTCCACCTTCGGGGGTGAAGACCATCTCGAGCTTCCCTGGTCCCTTGGCGATGTAGTCGGTCGATCGGTACTGATCTGATGGTAAGAGGTCGCGAGAGGTTGGGTCAGCCAGAAACAATCGAGTCAAGCAAGATCACCAAGGCAAGTGCGCTTACCTCCGAAAGCGTGTCGACCTGCACAGAGAAGTGATATTTTCAGCTCGTGCGCTCATGCAAGGAGCAAGATGATGGAATCACGTGTCCCTTACCGATAACAATGGGCTTGGTCCATCCAGGGACAGGCTTGGGAATGGAAGGGATGATGATGGGCTCTCGGAAGACGGTTCCATCAAGGATGTTTCGGATGCTGTGATGAGTGGCGGTCAGAGAGTCATCAGATGAGCCAAGGATTTAACAGGGATACAAGAGGAACAAGGACTCACGTTCCATTAGGCGATCTCCACTGCAAGAGTTTCATTCTCAAACACGATGTGAGCGAACTACACCGAGAACATCAGTCGAAGTGCGCGAACTCACCATCTGCTTGAGCTTGAACTCTGTTTGAGAACGTTGGAGATGAAGCGAACGTCAGCAAGACGATCAACAACGAGACGGAAGCCAGCCGAGACTGACCTTCGACTCGAGCCTCGTCCGGAGTGATGGTTGCACACTGTGAGAATCAGATTAGAACATCTGACATGAGTGGGCAGCCCTTATTTGAAAGAAGAAAGAAATGCTGGATACAGACCTTGATCCCGACGTTGTACTGGAAAATGGGCGCGATCGGGTCAGCGTCATCGATCGGAAGTTTGGATAACCAAGTGAGAACAGCTCACCTTCTTGATAGCCTCTGCACTGTCGATCGTAACTTGATCGTCGGTCTGATCTCGGTACTCCATTCCGAGATCGTAGTACTTGATGTCGAGGTCAAGGTACGGAAGAATCAACTGTGACGGGAATGGTGATTGCAAGCGATCAGACTACTTGAGCTGGCTGTATCGATGGTGATGAGAGGATGGACAGGGCCGAGGTCATGGCTTACCTCTTCACGGATCTTCTTCCAGATGATTCGAGTCATCTCGTCACCGTCGAGCTGGTAGGATGATCAATCATGCAGAGATCAGCAGCCGAGCTTCCTCGATTGATCGCCCCAGGACTTACTTCGACGACAGGCTGGGCAACTTTGATTTTGGTCATGTCGAGCTTTGATGTGGATGAGAAGGCTGTCAGACGGCGAATGAGTGAAGTGAACGATGAGCTGAGGAACCGGGGAGCAGGGGGAGAGATGACGACGGAGTTTGTCGAAGGTTTCGACCAACTGACCTCGTGCGATGGGAGAGGGAGTGTTTCGGTAGATGGCTGAGGGGAGGCGAGCAGAGGGCCTGGCGAGTTGGGAGGAAGACGACCTGGACAGGGCCGAAGCAAGGAGTTTGGTGGATGATGGGAAACTCATTCTTCCGGGGATTCGGGTGTTTAGTTGAGCGAGAGGGGAACTGAGGGGGGAGGCTGTCTTGGAAGGGATGTGGCTGTGCTAAACACGCTCGGTTCTTCGGATTACTCGGGACGGAGAAGTTATGTGTCGTGTGGGATGTAGAGGAGGAGAGGAACGCGGATCGGTGGTGGTCGTTGAATCGGAAGTCGGAGCAAAGACGAATGAACAGGAGCGATAGCAGATTCCAAATTCCATCTGTCACGAGCATCGGACGAAACGAGCGAAGATGCTCTCCCCTCGACTCAGCAGCGCCCTGGATGTCCTCAGATGCAACTAGAAGGGCGAACACGCTAATCGGTGCACATCCAGACGTCATGGAGATCCAAGGATCTACCCCTCTGGGTCACAGAAAGAGTCAATCAAGCCCGAGATCACCTTTGGCTCGGGTCTTGGGCGCGGCGAAGAATGACATCTCTTGCTTACATCGAGTCTCTCGTCTCATTGGAGCTTCATCGTAGGCGGCCAACACTCAAGAGGGATGGGATGCAGGCGTTCGCGGAACGCGTATGACTGGTCGATTCAGAGTTTGACTATTATCAGCCAAGGGATGCAACAGAGGAGGGAACTGAGCGATCAAAAGTCTTGGTCAAGGAGGTCGAGATGAAATGAGAAATCAAGGAGACGACTCGAGTCACGAAGAGAACAACAACAATAACAACCAAAAAGGACGCAATCAGGATAGATGGATGAGCTGAGATGATGTACACTAGATCAGAGGAACAGATTCCGTGTGGCCCAAGGGTGTTGTTACGAGCTGATGTATAGGGGAGGGGAATGAGTCCAGGTGGGGGGATCGAGGAAGTAGTCAGGTGCTTATCGAGTGGGGGGACGAGGGTGGGTTCAGGGTAATGCGAGGATAGGACGAGGGCAGGTCAGGGATAGTTCTTGGGAAAGCTCAGGAGTGTTTCGAGGGTAGGGTCGGGAAGCAAGAGGTCATTCGAGATAGAGAACAACTAGGTACGAAATCGTATGAGATTCTATAGAAGGAAAAGGACACGGGTCGATGTATCGGACTGGAGTGAGACAAGGTATGGTGAGGCCAGAGTCAGGAAGACTGGCAGTGGAGATGGGAACGGGTTTAAAGGAACACGGGGCAGAGAGTAGATGTACAGGAAGTTGAACGAGGAGCCAAGATATAAGACAAGCTCGGGCCGATCGTCCAGAACGGCTCAGATCTAACTGCCGGACCGCGATCCGTAACAGGTGTCCATGATCCCGACCACTTCCGGGTGCTTAGGACCCTCGCGAATGGGGTCTTTCCTCCGGTGCTTAATATGCTACATGTTTGATGTTTGAATGTAGCACATTCAGACCGTAGGGGAGACCCCATCCGCGAGGATCCCGAGAACCAGGAAGGGGTCGGAATGATGATCGACCAAACGTGTGGGTCCGTCGATATCCTCAGGTGATGAAAGAAAGGAGGTGACATCGAAGCTTGGTTCTGAGCCAGGAGAGGGAGAGAAAAAGGAGGACAAGGTCGAAAAATCGTTGAGATGGGCGTCATTTTGACGGCCAGGTAGGTGGTTGACCACATGCCGAAGAGACGAGTACGTTTGAAGAATCTCTGTCAAGGTCTCGACAGTAGCCTGAAGTGGCGAAGAGCGTTCAGTAGTGTGAGTTGGTCGATTCGATAAGGATGTCAGGAATTGCAACAAGACCTACCTCGTCTCCGATGAGGCGATACACTTGAGTTGTCGAAGCCTGCCTAGCGAGGATGCTCTTCTCGATTCCATCCCATCTCCATCTCCTCCTCGCAGCGTACTCGACCCTCCCAGTGACTCCTTTGTCTTCAGCCAACTTGGCGAATCTAACGCCTCTCAACTCCTCAGGCACCAAAGCAAGCTCGATCGACCACACCTCTCCCAACCTCTCGCATCGAGCAGATGTGATGTTGTCGTTGGGCAAGACGACCTTCGTCATGATCGAGTCTATCCTCTGCCAGAGACAAAACGCCTCTTCTTGAAATGACCATCCGAAAGCGGGAGAGGAATCCTGCAGAGTAATGACGTCAGAAGAAGCTAGCGAGATGCTACCAACTTCGAGGAAGTGGAAGGGGATCATATCAACGGCTAAGGAAGTTCAGTGCGTTCATGTTAGCATCGAACTAGAAAGGGTCCAGGACGAAGAGCGGGACTTACTCGTCGCTTCGAAGATCTGCTCTCGGATCAACGTAAAGCTATCGGCAGATGAATTGGACGTGCGCTTAGTCGAGGCGTCTCTCAGGTCCGTATCGAAGATGTTGGCGAGTGGATCAAACAATGTGCAAGAATCGTGATGCGGGAAGGTAGGAGGGATGAACGGATCTGGTTGAATGTATGGGGAGAGGTCGAGAGAGCGCTCTCCTAAGAAGGGTGATCCAATGAAGCTTGTTGGTCGAAGAGATACGGTCGATCCAGAAATGGTACCAAGAGCGGACGAAGCTGAAGAGGAAGGAGGGTTCGGTCGATCGCTTCCGGTCGAAGGTTGAGGAAGCATGAAGTCTTCAGGGACGAGTGTTGAGCTCGGACAGGGAGCACCGATAGTCCGGTGTGAGATGCTTCTGCGATGATACACTTGTGATCGACCAGGGGACGGAGAAGCAGCGATGGTCGCCGGTCTGGACACCTCGCCAGACTCTTTCCTTCTCTTTGCTCGCCTAGGGTAAAGTATCGATTCAGCAAGGATCTGTCTGTCCACGATGCCGGTGATAGAGGCTTGTAGCTCACTCGTTGTTAAACCATACGCGAACGTTTTCCACAGTCATGACAAGCTTGTCGCCTCTGAGCTCTGTTGCCATCCCTGCAATCCTCTCCTTGTCCACATTGCATGGTTTGGAATTCTTCGCGTACTCCTCGAGGAGAAACGGAAGCTGTTCCTCCGAGACTTTATATCTCGGCTTAATCCTCGCCGCCCTAGTCTTCTTCGGCTTGAAATCGAGACTCGCCGGAGCGGTCGGCGAGGCAGGAGGTAAAGAGAGTGGTGATGAGGCAGCTGAAGGTTCAGTAGACATCGGGCGTGTTAGCCTATCTACTGCAAGATTCATGCCTGAGGATGACACATACGTTCTTGCATCCTGAGCATAGTTGGGAGAGACAATCGACCCGTCCGATTAGGAGCTACGCTGCTCCGTCGACGCGCTCTTTTACAATTTCTGCTAGGAGAGCTGTCAGCTCCGAAGAAAGAGGTTGGTTTAGACTAGTCCACTGTCGCTCGCGAGTGCGTCGATATAGTGATCTGCCGAGCTAGGACGCCTACCTGCTCTAGAGAGGGGGGGGCAGCGTGAGGACGTAAGGAGTAATGGGTAGCAGAATCCTGTGAGGTTGATGACAACCGATCTTGCTACCAAGTTGTATGTGATGTAGGACTAGATGGAGGGCGACCTGAGTGATAGAGTCGAGTGAAGCGGTGGAACTAGGAAGGGAAACAGGGCTTTCTTGCCGGCGTTAAATCACGCGATTCTTTTCTTTTTTCTCTCCTCTCTGTCTCAAATCATTGCTCAGAATGGCTGTGGGTACGCGAGGCCTCAGTTCTGGTCACTTTGAACCAAGTCAAGGTCGACCAAGTGAAAGGGGCGACGAAATGTTGGGAGGCGAAACTCTGCTGGGCAAACACAAATCATTTGTCATTTGAAAGGGTCGTCAGAGGGGTCTTTGTTCGCAAGGGTGGGGCTTTGTTCGTCAGCTCAGCTTCAACCACGACCATCTTCCCGTATCTCTTTCTTTATCCCTGGACTTTTCCTTCCACAAACCATGCCCATCGACCCAAATTACAAGTCTCCCTACCCGATCGACAGCCATTGAGACGCCCATGCCTGGTCGGCCCAGCGACGGAAGCTGGCCGGAGTTGGTGAGCGAGATTTCTTGGCCGGTCCAAGTGATCGTCGCAGATGAGGCCATGGTGAGTCGATTGGTCGAACTGGCCAAAGACCAATCTAGAGGAAGGATGGGAGGACTTCTGGGTATGGAGGACCATCCGCTTGTTGGGGTCATCCGATTCTCCAAAGTGCCGAACGGAGAAAAGGAGAAGTTGTTCAGGGGGGATAAGTTGCAGGCGAGGGCGGAAGAGATCGTCCAGCAGGCGAGGCTAGCAGGAGCTCAAGTTGGATCGGTGGTTTACGTCATGATGTTCATAGGGGTGGAGTCTTTGAAAGCATCGGTAAGGAGTGTTTCTACTTTAATTTCCTCAGTAGGTGATGCACCAAGAGCTGATCCTTCGTACTCTTCTTTGGTGCACTTTCACTTCGAGGACCAATATACAATCTAGGACGTACACCATCCCATGCCACTACCGACGAGCGATGATGTATCATCTGCTCCCTGCAATCGACACCATCCTCTTCTCTAGCGTCGGCGAACTTTACTCGGACCTTAACGATTGGAAGGAGCTCATGCGTTGGAAGGAGAGACCAGTCCCCATCGGGGTCCTTGGTCCGAAACTCCGCTTGATCTTCGCACAACCAGTCGGACAGCGAACGAGGGAGGAAACCAAGAACCAGATGTATCGAACGACCGTCGACTCCCTTCTCGCGGCAATCGATGATTTTCTTCCTTTCACCATCGCCCAACAAAAGTCAGCTGGACTGGCCTTAGATTACGGCGGTGCTGCAGGAATTAAAGAGAGGAAGGAAAGACTCAACGAGTTGATCGAGGCGAACGAGATCCTCGATAGAGCGGAGATGTGGTTGGAGAATTGGCAAGTGGATGGGGAGAGCGACCAAGCGGCTCGAGATCTGGTCGAGGCGTGGGCGAAGATGGGACAAGGGAGAAAGATGATGTCGAAGGGGAACACGATTCAGGGGGACCATGTAGGAAGGCAATCCATGGTGCCACGAGTCTCCCGACCTTCGAACGGGTATCAAACCCATTTCATGGTTCCAAGAGTAGCGAGTCCTCTTGGAAAGACCCCCGTCAAGTCAGGAAACAGGTTGACCCTAGCGTCCCTGTAGTGACAGTCACACGTCGTTCAGGTTCATCAGCCGCTGGACCTTCCACAATCCCTTTCGAAATGGTCCCTTCTTCCTCCACCTATACCCCTTCGACAGTCTCGTCCCCGGCTAAGGTAGATCGACCAAAGTTCGTGACTATGTCCACCAAGTTGACGACCCACACCCCTGTGGCAAGGAAGAACAAGGTGAGGGAGCACTCGTCTGGAGAGCCACGACTGTCAGCTATGTGGTTTGAAGGTCAGTGCCATTATCTTCGTTGTACCGTCGGTGTGAGCATCGGCTGACCTCTTTTTTTCGCTCTAGTTCGCAAAGCTTGTCAGTTCTCAGGAGCAGCTGCCTGGTGTCGGTCACGAGACCTCTGCATCCGGGACCATCATCACCAAGGATCCGAAAAAGCTCGCCAAAGAATACGGGATTACCCATATCAATCTTGTACTTATCTTTTACTGTACTTAACCCCCCTCCTGATCCCCCTTTTACTAAACCTAGCCCATCATGTCTTAGTGCAGCGAATGTTACAAGATCCGAACGGACTTTTTTTCGACCGAAGCTAGAGCAGCTAACGAGCTGTCAAGGAAGATCATCCTCCGCTTGATCGGTGAAGAGTCAATCGAGTCTGCTCCGCTCATCGTTCTCCCCCTCAGCACCAAACCAAGTAAGACCTCTGATACGGGCCACAATCTGGACAATCTGGACTTCTTCCTCATCAAGACTCAAAAAAAAAATCCCCTCCGCATCTTTACACCCTATCGTCTCACTATCTCTTCTCTCCTCCCACCATCTCTCCTCCCACCATGGACTGGTGCGTCGTTTACTTCGCATTGCGAGGGATCCGGCGCATCACGTACATATCACCTCCTCGACTTCCTGACTTCCTGACTTCCTCGTCTCTTTTCTCGTTGCTACAAATCTATCCCTCGGCCACCTCCTCCATCGATCTATACTTCCATCGGTCCATACTTCCAACGATCCATCGATCCACAGTCCGAGCTTTCATCTCCACATATCCGCCCATCTACTTGTCTACTTATCTACTCTCACCAGGTTCTTGTTCGCCCCTTCTTCTTCTTCTTCTTCTTTTGTCTGTCTCCTCTCCCTTTCTGGATAGCCTGACCATGTCCCCAGCATCTCCCCAGCATCTCCTCAGCATCTCCCCAGCATCTCCTCAGCATCTCCCCAGCATCTCCCCAGCATCTCCACAGTTTTTCTTCCTATATAGTTTCCGATACGATTGACAAGAATAAACAAGAACGAGCTCCTCTCAAAAAGATCATCACCATCGAATCCCTCAGGAGACAGACGAAAAGAGAGGAAGCCTGCCACTGTGCGAGAAACTGGACATAAACCGGATGTCAACCGTTTGAGAACTGGGCTTAGCTGGGCTCAACTGGGCTACTCCAAAAAAAAAAAAAAAAAAAAAAAACTCCGTTTCTAACTCCTCATGAACCACGTGAAAACTGCGTAGAAACCATATCTGAGTTTCAGCGCAATCAATTTGGGTGTCAACGAGTCCCATCGGGTTTCTGTTTGGTTAGAAAACGTAAGAACCATACTTTACAAGCCAATGATTGCAAAGAAACATCTATGACTCCTATCCTAGTCTGTCACAGACTGTTGCAGACTATTGCAAATATCTCTCGGTTTGACCACTTTCCGGCTATACCTTACGAGAGCGATCCCTCTTCTTCTCAAACAAAAGCGATCTCATAAAGATCCAGCGATGTCCTCAACGGCCTTCCTTCTCAACCCTTCCTTGACCCGTCCCATCCAGTAGATTCGTTCGCGCTCGCCCGTCATGAGCACGGCCTCGATTGGTTTCTGACCTCCTTCCTCCAATGGTGGCATGTTGGATATCGGTGAACTAGACGAAGCGGGAAGATGGTAGAGAGTTTGGGAAGAAAAATGAGAGATGATGGGTGACGATAGAGATGGATGAGGAACTCGAATATGAGCCTGAAGAAGAAAAGTCGAGGCGTCAGCCGACCCTTTGGATCGATAGAGGATAGATGACTGGTAGAGGTGTAGATGGAATCGTACCGAATCTGCACCCTTGAGCCAATCGACGTAGCTGATCTCTCGTCTTCCCGTGTACTTTGAGTCTTCTGGGAGAGGGCATGAGCTGAGAATAAGGTTGAACATATTTTTGAGCGACGTCTTGGATGTTTCAGGCGAGAGATTCTTGAGGAAGATGAGGCAGTTGAGCGGGAAATCGTTCGAAGGGGCTGGTTGGGGATAATCGTGTGTTGTGGTTGTGAGTTGATGGGTTGTGGTTGATGGTCCCTGGATGGATGCTGACACTGCCAAGTTCTTGGGTCCCTTGTCGACATGGTTGTGTGGAGTTGGGCGAGATGAAGGCGATGGCTGAGAAGCCAAGAGGCGAGCGATGTACTCTTGTTCTAGAGATTCATATTTGGCTCTGGATGTTGTATTCAAATCATCAGCTAAGGGCCCGACCACAAGGCTACTCGATTTGGTACAAAGATGAAGGACGCTCACCTTTCTAATGCCCTGAACCCAGCTCGCTTGGCATCTGCCAGACCAGTCTGGTCATGAGGGGAGGCCAAATCATCGTCATCATCCTCAGCCATTCTCTCCCGCTTCCCATGTTGATTTTCAATATCCTTCGCCTTGGCTTTCCCTTTGCGGTCTTCGATCGCTCTTCCCTTGGCCCCATCCCAGCTCCACTCCTTCAAGACAGCCGCTCGCATGTGCTCGTCTTCGACTGTGAGCCACGCATAGTGACGAAATAGAGGTGCAGGACTATCGGACACAAGCCTGGGTGATGATGGAGTTGGGTACAGAGAGAGGTTTCGAAGCACGGGTTGAGGACTGGAAGCCGGTTCAGAGCGACAGTAAAGGAGAGTGCTGAGGAAAAGGTAAGCTTGAGGAAGAGACTTCACCGATGGTGGGAAATTCTCCTGTATGTCGAATGAGAGTCAAGGACAGGCTGTCAGCAGAGTCAAAGCGACGCACGGAACCTCAGCATGACGCTTACAAGATAGATCTCTGTCTGCGGGATCTTGTAAGATCCCAAGCCAAGAGACCCATACCCATCTCTTCCAATCTCAATTCCTCCCAGTCCTTCCTTGACCCCACGCGTTCCTCCCCACTTCCTCGGTTCGTCGAGCGAGAGCCGCGTCTTGAGAAAGTCAGGACGGCCGTAGAGTCGGATGGCCCGAGAGATGGAATGAGGAGAAGGCAGAGGTGTGAATAGAGGATGCTTGTGTAGGGGCGAGGGTGAAGCGATGATGGAGGCAAGCGAGATGACTGATGGACAGAATCATAGAAGGACAGAAGGGGTCAGCTCGAACGATCCTCAAGCTGTCGGGATCGGCCTGACAGACAAAGACGGCGATGAAGTCATACGATCTCAGCCCAGTCCATCAGGACTCAGAGCCAAGCTAGCAAGGATTCGTTACAAGGGAAAGAAGGAAGACTCGATGATGCTCACAGCCTTGCTTCCTCTTCATCCAAACGAGCAACTCAAGTCCATACTCGTCCCGGACAAGTGAATCATCCGCCATGAACCACTCGAGGAGTAGGATTCGCTGCTTATCATCTGACTGTTCTTGTGAAGTTCTGTCGTCGTCGTCGTTGCTTTTGGGCGGGAGAGGAGCTACCGGTGCGAGACGGGGCTGATTCGATGTCGGCGGAGGTGTTGGTCTCAGGCTTGATGTGTCTGTCGGCTGGTTGTTGGGTGACAGGCCGGACTGGGTGGTAGCAGGGTTAGGCTTGGACTTTTTCTGAAGCGACCTGGGCAAGAACATATCGCTGCGGAAGGAGAATTGAAGGTGGAGGTCAAAGAACCTCCCCGAACGCTTTCCCCTAAACGTCCACAATGTCGACGACGACACCTTCAAACATCGCCCAGTTCGAATTGTCACTCCATGGTCTCGTCCCAGCGTCTCCCCCAATACACTATCAAGCCCTCGTCCAGGCTCTTCGAGCTATATCCCTCACTTCAACCCAGTTCTCTTGCCAAGAGCAAGTCTTTCGACCGCTGCTACAGAACGGGCCAGGAGACGAACGACTGCTAAGAGTGCGGACCATTCGAGAGGGTGACGAGGAGCCAGATTCGTATGTCATGTTCCTTGTGATTCGATGTCAGAGCTCGGATACTCGTTTGTTAACGTAGATTATGATGCAACAGCTATCTCGTCAGTCTGATAGCTTCATCAGCGAACCACCCGATACGACGAGGATGCTGACTCTATTCAACCTCGGTTGCCAGGTTTCATATCAGCAACCTGAATCAGCAAAGACCAGCCCATTAGCTACGGTGACTCCGGTAGCGTATTCTCGAATAGCAGGCGGCGCCACTGGGGCAGCCATCGCAGAGCATTTGGGCTATCGGAAGTAAGCGTGCCATCCGTCTGAGTTTTCCAGACATATTCTTATGCTGTTCCTTCTACTCAGTTCGTTCGAGTTCAACAAAAAGGGTGTCGCATATGGTCTGTCGAATGGATTGCGGATAGAAGTCTATACCGTTGAATCGCAAGTCATCTCGGATGTACGTGTCTTCTGTCCGTCATCTGCTTGTCCATCAGCTCGTTCGCAAGCTGATGTGGACGTCCTCGGCACATCGCTTACTTGTAACCAGTCTGCGCCCGCGTACGTTGTCGAGCTGCGAAGTCCACCAATCAGTCACCTGCTCGTTTCTAAGCACCTCGAATTTGCTCTGGCAGCGAAAAAGGAGCTCATCTCTCTGGTGGCCCTGGAGAGGGTTGGTCTATAACATGTATTCATCAGAATGCGGTGAACAAGACGAGGAAACCAAATGAGAGTTACGTTCAAGCTCCCGCCTTCATTTCGAACGAGTGGCCGAGTCTCCGCCCAACACCATCATCACCTCAGAACGACGTCTCATACCCCCTGTGCTCCGTCACCATGTCTGACTCGCTCTCGCCCGTGAACAAGCCAGCATCTCGACTGATTGAGGTCGATCAAGGAGGGTTCGTCGACTCCGTCCTGGTCTTGCCTACCGACCCGGTTCTCACTTGCTCATGTCACTCTCGACTCCTCCACACACTTGCAGAGGCGAAGTAGTCGACATTGATCTCGACGAGCTTGGCAATGATCCCCAGTATATCGACGAAGCGTTGGAATTGTTGACGACTTCTAGAGCAAAGACAGAGATCTGGATCGCGTGCGCGCTCGAGTCCATAAGGATAAGAGGATACGAGAACGCAGAGAAGATTGCTCAAAGAGGTGTGGACAGTAAGTCGTCTTTCAAGTCGATCTCATAATTTCAGACTGAGCCGATAGCCTTCTGTTGCGAGGGAAGCTACGAGAACGCCAGCGACTTGAGCAGCTCAACGCGACCCCCAGAAGAGGTAAAGGCCGACGGTACTCATAGATGCGAGGTGCTGATCAGCTTTCGGTTCCAACCGATCCAGGCAAACGAGAACGAGGAGATATCGACGGAACTATTCCACTGCTGCTCATCCTCGCTCATATCCGTCTCACGAAGGCCAAGGCAGCTCCCAAAATGATCCTCCCAAACGCTAGTAAGCACGCCTTGTCCTTGCTGTCGAGACACTTGCTAAATCTGAGCTGATAATGTCCAATTCTGATCCAGAGCACGACATTCTGAGCTCCGACATCCGACCCAAATCTGATTATTACGAAGAGGCGTCCCAAATGTTCAACGATGCTCAGAGGGCTCAGCAAAGCACTGGCCGAACGCTTGATCTTGTCGACTTTATGAGTCGAGGTGAGTTATGGATCGCCTGACATCATGGAGATTCGATGGGAATGCTGATGATCTGTCGTTCAGCCATCCTGCAGCTCGCCCAAGGTGACTCGGAGGGAGCCTCGAAGCAGTTTGAATCTGTCCTGCGACGCGAACCCAACAATCTCGTCGCGCTGATGGGCAAGGTACGTTTGTCGAACTCTGTTTATGTGCGTTTGATACCAACGCTCGTGATCCTTATTTGCTTCAGGCACGAATCCTCTATACGCAACGAGATCCGAAGGGAGCACTCGCTCTCTTCCAGCAGATCCTTCGACTCAAGCCGGATTCCAAACCAGATCCGAGAATCGGAATTGGACTCTGTCATTGGGTCTTGGGATCGAAGGAGGGAGCAAAGACTGCGTGGGCAAGAGCTCTAGAACTTGTATGTATTCAGGTCGGCTTACATCTTAGTGCTCATGCTAGTACAGTGATTGAAACTGTCCCTTGAGTTGCTCTGTATCCTGTCAGGACCCGACCAGCTGGCCCGTCCACCTCTTGACGGGACTCGAAAGGCTAAATGCGTCCAAGGATCCCAGGACATCGGACCAAGCTCGAGCCGACGCGCTGTCCAAGGGTCTTCACGCGATCGCCGAAGCTTTCAAAGTCAGTGGGCAGAGGAGTTCAGCAGCCGCACAAGTTGTTTCTACCGCCTACGCTCTCGAGAACGGTGACTACGCCAAGGTTCGTTTGCACGTTGTCGGGCTTACAAGGCAATAGTCCCACTTCAGCTGACCTCGTTTGATAGGCCTCAAAATTTGCAGAGCATGCCATGCAGTATGCCGACACGCGGGCCCACTTTGTCGGAGGTCAGATTGCGTTGGCACGGATCGAGCATGCTCAGGAACACGTCGACGAGGCCAAGCGGTTGTTCGACCTTGCCGTCGCCGAGTCCAAGGCCGGAAGTTTGGTCGCTGACGTCGGAGCAGGTCAGATGCAGATCGAAACAGGTACGACAGTCATCGATTATCTAGGGTCGGACTGAGATCTAAGCTGATCATGCATGTCCTTGCCGATCTCAACAGGTGACCTCATTCAGGCCAAGCATACCTTCGAGAACCTTGCCAAACGTTGGCCTGCCGAGCCCGAGGTCCAAGCTATCCTCGCCTCACTTCTCGCTACCGTTCACGTCGGACTTAACGAGGTGGAGCTCGCAGCAGAGAAAGTCCGAGCCCGAGAGCTCTTCACTCGCGTCCAGGCGATGGTCGATGCCTCTAATGCCGGTACGGGTCGGTCTGTTCGAGACGTGGGAGACGATCCCGAGTTCTTTGTCGAGATGGCCAAGGTCTGGCATGGAGTCAGTCTCGAGAAGAGCGCAAAGGCCTATCGAAGCGCTGTCCGAATCCGAAGGGAGGTTGGTGAGAAGGAGAGTCCCCAACTCATCAATAACCTTGCTGCCTTGGCCCACCTCGACGGGGACTTTGAGAGTGCTGAGTCGCTCTACCGAGAGGCGTTGGCGAGCGCGGACAAAATGGATGGAGAGGAGGTCAAGGCGATGAAGACGACCCTTCTTTACAACTTGGGAAGGGCGTACGAGAGTCAAGGAAAGGTAGAGCAAGCTAGAGCGTCCTATAAGGATATCCTTTCTGTGCATCCTGAGTATGCCGATGGTGAGTCGTCCTGTACCGCTCGACCAGTGTCTAGCCACATTTCCTCACTTTTCGCACTCTCCCCGTCTCTCGACTCCTTCAGCCAAGGTCCGTCTCGCTTCGATGGCCATGGAGGTCAACAAACTCGATGAAGCGAACACCTACCTCAAGGAAGCCCTCACCACCCAACCTACCAACCTCGAGCTCCGAGCCTTCTACCTGTACTTCCTCATTCAAACCACCAGCTCTTCTCCCCAAACCCAACGCTTCGCTCTCGATTTTGCCTTCAAGACCCTCTCCGATCACCGAAATGACGTTTACACTCTCTGCGCTGCCGGCTCTCTTTCGTATCGGGCCGCGCGAGAAGCCAAACCATCATCCAAGGAGCAGCAATCTGAGAGTGCCATGCGAGCATTTGCCAAGGAGAAGACCAAGAACTACCTTCGAGCAGCGGAATACTTTGAACGGGCGCTCAGTCAAGACCCAGAATGCAGTTTCGCGGCTCAAGGACTGGCCATCGCGATCGCAGAGGACGCGTTCGTGGTTGGTGCTCAGACGCCAAACATGGACGCCACTACAAGGATCGCCAACGCTCGTCAGGCCTTAGCAGTCTTCCAAAGAGTCAGAGAGAGCCTGACGGACGGAAGCGTCTACGTCAACATGGGTCATTGCTACTTTGCTAACGATGAGTTTGAGCGAGCCATCGAGAGTGTACGATCCATTTCATCTTTCTCGTTCCCTTATCTCTCCTCTGGACGTCTGTTCTTTGGCTGACAGGAAGCATGTGCTCGCATTACTCGTTCGATAGTATGAGACTGCGCTACAGCGGTTCTACAGTGGCGTTCATCCACCGACCCTCCTATGTCTCGCTCGAACTTGGTTCGCAAAGGCCAATCGAGAGGGTAACTTCTCCGCCATGACGTTTGCTCTCCGGTACGCGCAAAAGGTTGGATCCGGCTTTTCTCTGTCAACCCCATCCGACCACTGCTCTTCGCTAACTAACGTCTATCTCCATTTGCTTTATCTTCTGGTTCTTCTTCTTCTCCCTATCAGGCCATGCACATTCAGCCTCACGACAAAGCCATCCTCTTCAACGTCGCCATGATTCAGCAAAAAGCTGCGGAGATGCTCACCCAACTGCCCGTCGAGAAGAGGACTCTTGAAGAGCTCAACGCCGGCCTTCAACAGGCCTCTCACTCCCAAAAGTACGTCAAAGAGAATACCTTCACCCATCACGAATCGACGCCGTCAACCGTCGTTAGATTCGGATGCTGATAAATCAAACTGCTCATCCGTTCTATTCCGAATCGAACCCATCACAGAATCTTCCTCTCTCTCTCCACCGACAAGTCTCGATCGCTACCATACAGTGCCGACACGGCTGAGCAACGTTACAAGTACGGTCAAGGAATCATGCGTAGAATTCCGGTCGAGAAGGGAAAGCAGGAAGCTTACGAGAGTCAGGAGCAAGCGACGGTCCAAGAGGCCATCAAGAGACGAGAAGAAGAGAGGGAAAAATTGGCTGTCAAGGAGGTCAGTTCCTGTCTCCTCTCTGTCTGCGTCAACGATGGATCCGAACTTACGCTCGTCTCACGTCTACTCCCTCGTCCCCACCCGATATTCTCATCTCGTCCTCTTTTCCGCCTGCACCCTTGTTAGGCCCAACGAATGGCCGAACTCCGACGTCAAGCCGAAGAACTCGCCGAACAAAGACGCAAGGATCGAGAGCACGTTTCCTCCTGGGTCACCATCGATATGTCCGAATTCGACAAGAAACCCACCCGCGGAGGTGGAGGAGGCGGCGGTGGCAGGAGACGAAAGAAAGCTGACATGACGGATGAGGAGAGTGGGGGAGAGCAGCAGCGAGATGGATCTGATTCGGAAGAGGATCAGGAGAGGGAGAAACGACCGAGGAAGAAGACCAAAAAGACAAAGACGAAGAAGTACGTCGATCCAGATGAGGAGGGATCAGAAAGGGAGATGGATGTTGATGATGATTCGAAATCAAAGGTAAGACGTTTCCTCCCCGCTTCGTATCCTCGGAGAAGGATCGAAAGCTGACACCGATCTTCCTTCCCTCACCTCTTCATCACTTCCCTCACTCGACGATCCCACTCTGTTCTCTAGCCAAAGGCCAAGCCGAGGAAAAAGAAAACCGTCGTTCAAGTCTCGGATGGAGAAGAGGGCTCAACAGCGAGAAAGACAAAAGGTAAAAAGGGCAAGAAAATGTACGTTTCTCTCTCTCTCTCTCTCTTTCTATCTGTGCTTTGCCCTTCTCTCTCCTCTCTTTGTTCTCGAGGACTCATCTTTGTTCCTATCTTGCTTTTTGTTCCGCTTCTTGTAGTGTCAGCAAGGAGACGATCTCGGATAGTGATGAGGAAGCGTAAATGTGAGGAAGGGGGGGGGGGATAAGACTTCCAACCTCTCCTGTCTCTCTCTCTTTCTCTCTCTCGCCTCCCATCTCGATCCTCCCTTTGGTTTCTTTTTTCCTTCCGTCTTCTCTTCTCTCTCTCTCTCTCTCCTTCCGCATCACGCTTCTTCAACTTCCCCCCCCCCCCCCCCCCCCCCCCCCCCCCCC
>BCKM01000009.1:113604-165761 GCA_039545415.1 Udeniomyces megalosporus | reverse complement strand
AACGAGAATCAAATCCATCTGCAAATCTTCCAAAGACGTCCGTCCCCATTGTTTTTTTTTTGTCCCCCTTTGAAACGTAGAACCTCTCCTCTCTCGCTAACTCTTCTGCTCCGCCAGACTCGACATGGTGTGAAGGAAAGCGTTAGGGCTTAGGATCTCGGTCGAACCGTACGTGATCTTCTTCCCACCTCCGCCGCCTGGATTTCCACCACTTCCACCACCACCCCCACTAATCCCGACGTTCCCCGAACCACCACTCGCTCTCTCCGCCCATTCCAGTAAGTTGGTGTACTCGACGTACCCACCTCCACCGACGACGAAGACGACGGCTTCTCCAAAGACGTGTCGATTCTTACCACCTCCGCCCGCTCGAGAGATTCCGGATGAAGGTCTGGCCGATCTCGGGTCGAACAAAAGGTAATCATCCGTATCTTGGAGTGCTTGGGTGGTGGCCGTTGATGGCTCCATGAGGGCTTCGACGAGTCGAGTGAGAGTCAGGTTCTTTTGAGCTGGTAAGAAGTTTTTGACACCGGCGATGAGGGATTCAAATCCACCGGCGAGGGGAAGTCCGTTTTCTTTTAGTCGGTCCGAGATCTGGTTAGGGAATTAAGAAAACGAAAACAAAAACGAAGAGGAAGAGGAGTCGACGCAGTGAGGAGTGAGTAAATCGAGGAACGTTGCGTGTGTGTTTGGGAGTGTATGCGTGTGTACGTGTGTGTGTGTGTGTGTGTGTGTGTGTGTGTGTGTGTGTGTGTGTGTATGCGTGTGCACGTATGTGTGGGTGTGTCGAGTTGGTGAAGAGCACACAAAAAAGGAAACGACTAACCCTGCTTCCGAGTACACCGAACCCTCTGAAGAGTTCACCACCAGACGTAACAGGAGCTGCCGGTGCGGTCGCTAGCATCGTCATTCTAGTGATCTCCCTCACTCTATCGTTTCCAGACGATCGATTCGAACCAGATGAGCCCCATCCCCCCAAGAGAAAGTTGTTTAGCTTATATTGATTTTGATTGCTCGTTCGTTTTGTTTGTTTCGGTTATCTATTGTTGTTGTTGTCGTTGTTGCTGCTTTCGTCTATAGCTGGAGAGGGAAAACAAAGACTCACCGCTTGACATACTCCAACGCACTCATATCTGCTCCACTCGTCTTGAGAGCGAGGACGAGTTCAGCCATATCTTCTTTTGTCACCGCGTTATCCGGGACGGAGAGGAAGTAGATGATGACGAGTCGTAGCTTGTCTTCGTCCATGCAAGACATCTCGTCTCGGTCACGAAGGATATCAAGGATTGCCGCTTTAGTCTGGACGAAGGGAGGGGGGAGCGTTTGAAATGTTTAGTATGATCTCGACTTTCCTCGAATCATAGAGAGAATCACAAACCTGCTTGGTGATAGCTTCCTCAGTCTGGAAGAGGGTGTCGAGCCCTCTCGATTTGATAGCCTGGAGGAGAGCGGTGGCGATATTCATGTGAGTGTCGAGCGTGTGTTTCCGAGCGGTCAACTCTGGAAGAAGAGTGATGGCAGTTTTCAAGTTGGCTGCGTTGGACGAGAAGTCACTGAGGGAGCGGAGAGGTGGTTGAAGAAGGTTGGAGATATCTATCAACCTTCGTAATCACTGCGATTGATAGAGTTCGTCGCATTTCAAGCGGGAAGAGAAAGGGATACATACATCTGAGAAACGTCGTTCACGTCTGACATGCCGGTCGAACGAGTGATCTCTGCAGCATCCGTCTTGTATCTATCACCGATGATATTTCATCATCGATGATGTTTCGAACGGGTCAAATGTCGAATTGCGTCAAGGTGTGATAGAGGTAGGAATCTCGGCTGGCAGGTTCAAACGCACCTATTGAGTTCAGTGTCGATGTCCTCGGCGACTTCTGGGAAAGGCTTCGCCGCGTTTTTGGCCCAAAAGTAATCCTTGGAATCGAAGTCGTAAGACTTTTTCTGGAGCTTGCCGTTTTCCGGAGCCTAGTTGACGTTGTACGTAGAAAAAAACGTTCAAACGAGGGACGAGATTGAACACGCCGAGAGACAAGGTAAAAACCGAATAGAGTCAATCTCACCTCGACGGTGACCCGATTGAGCTTCATGTCGAGGACGTCATGTACGAGAGCCTGATAAGTCCACGAGTGACTGAGCATCGGCACAAGATCGACGTTTCGGTCCAGAATGACGAGTACTTTGAAAGATCAGAGACCGTGTCAGACCTGATCAGCGTACACACACATACACAAGGCGATGTCTCGCCTTCAAAAGCAAACTCACAAGGTCTCTGCAATCCCCCGATTCCATCGCCACCGCCGAGTCCACCACCACCTCCGCTGAACAACCCGCCATTTCCACCCCTTCCGGCTCCCGCTAGAGCATCCCTCAACTTTCCATCCAACTTCCTTGCCACCATCTCGGCGGCATTTCCTCTCGGACTTCGGATGAGCGGGACGGAGCCCATTGTGGCCAAAACTGAAAAGAGACCTTTTGCGATTCGATCGATCTCTTCTTCAATCATAGCTTCGGTCGAAGATGGGTCGTTGAGAAGAGCGTAAGTAGGACGAAGGTCGGCGGTAGCAGCTGCAGGGTTGGGTTCGGAGGATTGAGATTTCGACGATGGGGGTTGTGTGGATTGGGAGGATGAAGCAGAAGGGAGACGAGGCAGAAGAGAGAAGAGAGATTGAGAAGGGACGATGAAGTCTAGATATTGGTCGTAGACCTGATTTGAATGAAGGCGTGAGAGGATACATCAGGTCCAGGGTTCTCTCTCCTCTTTCCTGACGAGCATGCTGATGCGAAGCGAGGAAAGACGGACCTGTTCTATGAGTTCTCCTGTTCCGTCCTTGGCGACGAGATCAGCGAGCTCTTCTAGCAACGGTCTGGGAAGAGAAGATGTAAAGTTGAGGTGGATGGAATCATAGAGCCCATTGTTGAGATCCTGGTGACAGAGGCGGCGCAGGCAGACATCGGAGCGTAAGATGGATACAGGGACGCCAAGCGGGTGTCAGCATTGGCTGATCCGAGCAGATGAGAACGAGACAAGGACGATACTGACTTGTGCAACTCGTCGGATGTTGTGCTGAGTTGGCGAGATGAAGTAGATTGCGGGCACGTCTGGCAAGGCCGGTCGATTACTGTGCAGCTGCCTGATCGCACGAGACAGTCGATGTGCCCGATGAACAAAAGTTCAAGACAGGATCGAGATCAGTCCGTGAGGCGTGTGCACGTTTGGGACGGTGGGATCGATATCGAGGAGCTCGTAGGATGGATCGGATTCGGGCGATTAGGAGCGGTTCGTTTGGACTGACATGTGCAAGGTGATACCCTGATCCCTGAGATCCTGAACTCTGAGTGTGGTCGCCAGGACGTCTTTGCTCATTTCATCGAGGACGAGTACTTTCCAGACGAGACCTGGGTTGGGACCTGAAGATGGAAGGACATGTTTGTTGGATGATGGCGTCGTGGTCGGGTTGAGATTAAGGAGGGAGTGAAGAGCTTTGGTCTGAGCGGCTAGGAGAGTGTTGGGTGATGGTGATGGCATGATGGGGGGAGGTCGTCGAGCGGGGAGAAGGGAACTTGGGCGTGAGGTTGAGTCGAGGTTCAAACAGAGGCCTATGTGGGTCATTGATCATCTCTTCAAGTATCATGACACCACTGGCATCATCTCAACACACTTTTTCGACACACCGACCTTGAGACGACCACATCATCATCATCATCTAACAACGCTCTCACACAACTAATATACATCTCCAATAACTGACACCCATCAAGCCCCAACGTCTGGACAATCGTAACTAACGAGCTTAGCCTCGAGCCCATTGATTCTTGTCGATGGATATGAATCCAACCCCGATAAATCACCCACGATGAGAGCAGTGAGCTCTCGACCGTACACACATCCAGAGTCAAGGCCGAACGAGTAAGGATGGAGGTCGAGTCCTCTGCCTAGCGAATCAAAGAGAAAAGTTACATGTCCGTTGGTCAATGATCAGGCTTCCCCCCCCCCCCCCCAAGCGCGCACGTAACAACAACGCAGAGAGTGGTAGATCAGGTAGTCAGATGACAAGGTGACGAACCTGCAGCATGACCCTGTAAGTGGGTTGATGGGATGGGGGTTGAGAAGAGACGCCAACGAGCGATCAGCCGGCGAAATCAGAAGGAAGAGACGGTGATGACAACGAAACAGGGACGTACGTAGATGACCGACATAGGCGAGCAAGCGCTCGTTTTTGGGTGTCGATGCTTGTACTTCTTTCCACCCTTCTTCTTCTTCCTCTTCTCCATCCGGCTCCCCTTTTCAGACTCATCCACGCTGGTCGGCTCCTCGCCATCTACGTCAAATCCGAGATCCGTGACCTTCTTGCCATCCCAACTGGAACCCTTACACGACGCCATCTCTTCATTCCACGGTTCACTCCAGGGTGTTCCCTCGTCCCCTTCCTTTGTAATCTCTCCATCGTCAAGGATACTTCGCATGTTGATCAACGTCCTGAACGAAAGAAGAGAAGAAAGAAAAGAGTCATACGGTCACAGATACATCAGTCCTCCGTCATAGTCAAGGTGCCAAGTTGCGGAACGGATAGAGGAAATACGAACCAAGGATCAGCGTTTTGGGGAATATCGGATCCGGAGAGTAGGGAAAGTTCGGCTTCGAGACGGGAGAGGGAAGGCGTCTTCCAGTGAGGCATGCGCTGCGAGGAGGTGGATGACGAGTCACCAAAGGTTTCGTTCGAGGTAATTGCCCGAGATTTGGACGGATCCGTTGGCACCAGCCCGGCGTGAACAATAACGGAATGAAGCGAAGGAACTGAATGGATCAATCAAGAAGAACAAGACGTTCGTCCCCCTCACGATCGGCATCAGAGGAGAGAAAGTGAAAGACAGCAAGGATAAACAAGGGAGACTTAGTACTTACGATGTAATTGCAACGGTAGCGAGACGAGATAGTCATAATCCTCCCTTTTCAACGACTTTGCAATCTGGAAATGTTCCTTGCCCCATTTCCAACCATCTGGGAATCCAATCTTCTTTGCCTTTGCCTCACTCCATTTCCCAAAGTCTTCGACCTTCATCTTGCTCGATCCTAGCCTCCTCCTCATGACCTCGTCCATCCAAGACCTCCACTCGATGACGGGTTGATCATGATTCCCCCTGACGCCTCGAATGTTGAGCTTTCGAAGGTAGGCGAGAACTGGAAGGGGTTTTGGGCCTTTCGCCACGAGATCTCCGACGTGGAGAAAGGTGTCACGTTTAGGGGAATATGAGATCTTGTCAAGGAGTGCATGAAGAGGATCAACAGAGCCGTGGATATCACCAATGATGACGAGTCTGCGACCTGTAGAAAGGAAGAGTCGTAATCAAGGAAACACGTCAGCTTCGAATCGAACGAGTTCCTGCTCGTTCTGAACTTGAATTCACCCTTCTTGTCGAGAGCCAGATCTTGCTCAGAGATAGTTTCAAGCATTCGGTACTTTGCGAAATCAAATTTGAGCACTAGGATCGACGGACGATGAAACCATCAGCGAGGGAGATTGAGCAGCTTCGAGACCTCTGGCAGCCTGGCTATATCCCTCTTGCCTTGCATGGACCCCCCGGGGACTCACAATCGCTGTTGTCGGTCTTTGTACGATCGTCCGATCCTAGATCGACTTGGTGGTCTTTGAGCTTCAAACCTCTGCCCTCGCCGCCACCTGCCGAGTCTCCGATGAGTGCCATGTACGAAAACGACAATATGAACAGGATGAGGACAGCCATGCTCGACATCCTTCTATACGCATCCCATTGTCCTCTACCTTCTCTAGGGATCGGGACAAACTCGTCCCAGGAGTCAGCCGTCATACCAACATAGGGCGATGACGAACGTGCATGCGGATTGTGGGAGTAGAGTGGTTGCTTCGAGCTCTGTCGTTTCGGTTGAGGAGCGGAGTTCGGTAATAGTGGCGGTGGTGATGTCGATGGTGATGATGATGAAGAGGTGGGAGCCGATCGGGATGAAGGGTTCGAGAGACGTCGACGATTGGAGGGAATCGTTGAGGAGGGATAGGGGGAACGATGGGAGGTATCGAGAGTGGGAGAGGTCATTGGGACGAGTGGGACAGAGGTCATTGCTCTAGGCGAGGAAGGTGGAGCCTTCATGGTTCGTGTAGAAGGATGGGTATATATTAACAAAAGTCAAGCGAGCGAGGAAAGGAAATGATAGTATGTTCTGGGTGTTGCGGGTCGACGGCGGACGAATCAATCCGGGCGGGAAAGTGGAGGCGCATTCTCACCGCCCTCCAGCCGACTCGGGCTGGCATTTCTGCCACTCAAGACTGCTCCTCACGCCGACTGTAATGCCTCATCTTAGCCCCTCCTTCTCCGAAATCATCATGACGAGTCCTGAGACCATCTTACCTTCGCGTATCGCACAGATTCATAAGAGGAAAGACAACGCGACGTTCCAGACTGCACAGTAATTAATGGCACCGACCCAAAAATGAACACAACACATGGAGAAAAACAATTCGACGACAACAACTTGAATATCGATTCATACCCACCAGATGGAAACCCGATGGGAGAGGAAGTGATGCAAACAACCGCCCAACTACCAGACCCGCTGCGTGTCCTCCATCGGCATATCCACCTCAAGCGTCACCATCTTCTTGCCACCTCCCATTCCGACCATCTCACTCAGGATATCTCTGCCTCCACCAGGTCTCGTCGTAGAGTGCTCGGAGGCCGTCGAAGCCGATTTTGTTTCGTTCGAGCATGAATCATTGGAAGGCGTCGTTTGAATGGTGGATGATGTGGAGAGGGAGTTGACGGATGAGGATGAAGTGAGAAGCGAAGGCGTCGGTTCCTCTTCGCTTGAGCAGGAGGTCGACGACGCATCGTTTAGTGTAGGTGTGGCAGGGAGTGGGATCGAGGCTGGGGGTGGAGGAGAAGAGAGGGGGACGGGCTTTCGCTTGACAGAGGTCTGAGTAGGAGTGCTTCGGGCGGGAGAAGATGTGAGAGGTTTTCGAGTGGGAGTCGATGTTGAGATTGACGGGGGTGATGATATGGTCGCTGCTTTACGTCCCATGTTTGCGCTCGTGGGGGTCAGAGGTGTCATGACTCTGGGACTGGTCGTTCTCGAGCTGCCCGTCGGCACACTCGCACCAGTACTCGAACGAATCCGAGCAAGTCCGTTCTGTTGCTGTTGAGTGTAGAAGGATGCAGGTGTGTAGACGCCTGAAGGTGAGAGCGTTCCGCCAGGAGAGAGCGGCAAAGAGCTTGAAGACGAGGTCTCGATGCCCATAGGGGTGGACGTTAGGCTCGGAGAGAGGAGAGAAGAGAAGTAATAAGGGGATGCGACGGAGGAGGTCGATGATTCTGAAGTCGCCGGGGGAGAGACAAGGGAGCCTCCCAGCCAAGATCGACCTCGAGAGAGGAAGGAAGGTACAGTGGGCGACGAAGATGAGGGTGGAGCTGGAGAAGATGGAGTGCCAGTCGAGCTGGGAGAGGATGGATAGCCGAGTCCAAGACCAGAGAAAGCGAACCCTAAACCAAGTACTCCTCCTCTGGCAGCGTTTGCGTTTTCTCCCGAGATACGCTTCGCATCGTCTCCTGATAATTGAGAAGGGCTTTTTGGGTGCCCTGCTGGACCAGGAAACGTCGGAGGAGTGTACACTCCCGAGGAGGCTCGCCTGGAAAGACAGGAACCAGGTCAGGACAGTAAGATGATCTGGTTAGTCATTGTAGACTCACCTCTTGGGTATCGGTCCGGTCGGATCTATATCTGGTGAAAGATAGCTCGTTGGTGGAACATTCACGTCTGTGACCTTTGGAGAGGGGTGAAGGGAAGCGACTGCGGATGCGGGTGGTTGAGTGACAGATGAAGGTGAGGGAGCCGGTGCTGGCGTGCTCGAGAAGAGCGGGAATTTCCATGTAGAGGGGGAGAACGCAGACGGTGTCGAAGTTGTTGGTGTCGTCAAGGAAGCAGACGTAGGGGGTGGAGGCAGAGAGGGCTGCAGCGGATTACAAGGCGCCGTCCATTGAGTTGGCGAGGTCGGGGCAGGACAGACGTCAAAGTTGGCGATTGAGTGCTGGGGGAAAGTGTCGTGAACAGGCGAATAGAAGTCGGAGGGGTCGGTCGAGGCAGAGGGCAAGTCTGTTCGAAAAACAATCTGACCGAAGGATGCCGTTGAGCCTCGAGACTTGTTAGACGCCAGACTCTGGATTGACTCTGATGTCGGGAAGCACGTTTCCTGTAGGCTCTTGGAAGAGGAGGGAGAAGAAGGCCGAGGTACATGCTGGGGATGCGAATCAGATGCTTGAGGTGCCAACGGGCCGGATGGGGAACGCTTCGACGATCGGGGAGGAAGTACTGGCGGGGGAGTGCCGACGGGCAAAGTCGAAGAAGATGCGAATTTCGGGGTGGTCTAGCGTTGAAGGAGCCAAGGGCGATAGAAAGTACGTCAGTCATCTGGGTGACTGCAGTGAACGAACGCATGTCACGAGGGGTCGAGTGAACTCCTCTCCCTGCGGGAGGATGCGTCGTCCGCGTTCACATCGTAGCTGTCAACGCCATAAGGGCCAGCAAGGATGGGCACAGGGCACTCGGTGCAAGCTATACGTAAAGATCCTTTGCCACGATGACACCATTGGTCCCATTCGCGCTTCTGACTGACGCAGTCACAAACATCAGGACGTCACTCACCGGCATCGAGGACGACGACGGACCCGGAGAATAGTCGATACCCAGGCCAAGACCTCCCACACTCTGAGCTCTGGTCGCTTTGAGATGGTGAAGGTCGTCCTGACCTGCTTCTGGGTTGGAGACTGGGGCAGAGACTGATTTCGAGCGTTCAGAGGGAAGGGAGTAGTTTCGGACCAGCACCGGCTTTGGTAAGCGAATTGGTGCGGGCTCTGCCATGTTGTTACACTTGCTGGCTAACGAGGAAGGGGATATATTTTGGGTCGTTGGTGATGATGATGTGAGGTCAGGGGTTTGAGATGGTTTCGACTGAGACTCTACCGGATGTTTGGCTTTCCTTTCCCCTTGCTTTCCCCCTCCCAAATTCCAAACGCATCTTCATCCACCACAACCCCTCGCCAGACATCCCGACAGCTCCATCATCCTCTCGCATGTCAGCTCCACGTCCTCAAAGACCCGTCAAGAACGACTATGTCGCCCGATCTGGGTTACCTTCCGCCTCTCTCATCAGGCCAACCAACGCTGCCGCTTCCGGTTCATCAACAGTCGTCGTTGACCCGGACGCCTACCTCGACAAAGCCGAGAAGGAGTGGAACGAGCTCGTCGATGTCGAGGTAGAGGGTATGGCGAATGGTCTTGGGGAGCTGGTGAAAGCATTTGAGGTGAGAACCCTCTCTCCAGCTGGGTTAGGGGATGTATACATCTCTCCCTCCCCACCAGCCAGGATATGTCGACAGCACGACCGAATTGAACATCGACCGAATTATGATCGTCTACTAGGTCAACTCTTCAACACCCATCACCGCATCAACGCTCTCTTCCCTTTCCCTTCCCTTGCTTTCGTCTTCGCTCCTCAAGAACTCTACTGCTCTTCTCAAGCTTTCGCAGGACCTCAAGATTCTTCTTCTCTTGAACTTCCCCCAATCTACCTCTTTGGACGAACCGACAAAAGCCGATGTCGAGCGTGATGCGTTAAAAAAAGAGATCTCCGCTCTCAGGGCCGAGGTCGAAGGTCTGCTGGGATCACATCGGGCTGGCGAGGAGAAGAACTAAACAGCAGAGGGATCCTCAGGTGTATACGGAATCATGTGGAAGCTTCGTATGGAAGAGCTGAACGCATTTCGTAGTCTGTACGTTGATCTGTTCGACCTGTCCCCTCGCGCCCTTCGTACTGATGACGAACCTCGCTACCATGGTACCTTCATTCCTGTCAGACTGAACCTGTGCCTCCGAAGCGTGAGTCACCCGGATGACAGGGTGAATACTAGCTGGATACATTCTGCGGGCGGAGTGTCGAAGCATTCAAAGTAGTCAAGTCAGGCGCAGAGGAACGACTGACGAGCTGCTGGAGCATGATGGCTTGGGGGAGACGAGTAACACGTTGGGAATTGGGGCCGGAAGGATGACTGGACAGCAGTCGGACAACGCCCATTGCATACATGGTCTATCAGGCACCTGGGAAGGCGGCGTCGGACAAATTCGACGATCAATGATGATCGTGATGAACACCCCATGACGCGACAGTCAGATGGTGTTATGTTGAGAAAGTTCCGTTTTCGTGTTATCAAGTACAAGCTGAGATTCAAGAGTTTCTTTCCAAGCTTCGGGGGCGTGAATGACGAGATCTCCTCAACTCCCCCATCTTTGTCCGTTCGGATCTGTGAACCAACCCGACTTCCGTTCGGGATCTTGGGTCGACACTCCACCGCTGGACTGAGGTTGTTCGTTGGAGATATCCAGAAGATGAAGCAATTCTGTCCAATAGATCCAGGGTCGAGATGTGTAACATGCTGTCGTCTGAGATACTCGTCTTTGACTGACTCGCTCGTGATCGTCTTGCCTGCGATGCGAAGTCCTCTGCCAAGTTCTTTGGCCTTCCCGAGGGGACTTCCCGAGCAGCAAAACCAGGTCCCTTTGAACCCGGATTCAAGGAGGAAGAGACCCGGACCCCAGAAGATTCTTCATCCGGCGATCGGGGCTAAATCATCCGTCCTCGTGTCATATCTCCCGACACATGTAGATGTTGGAATTTGTTCATCTTTGCGGTGACAGGAGGATAAAATAACGACATGCTGGTTATCATGTATGGAATCATCGAAGGCTTGAGGTTCTTCTTTGCGGGGTCCTTCGGCGCTCCGGATTGGAAACGGTCCGGCATTTAGTCTGGACATGTCGTCAGTTCACATGACAAGTGGATGACGTCTATCGCGAAACGTCTGGGGCCGAGACTCTATGCGCTGGCGAAAACGGGATAAAGGTGTTTCCCTTCTGACGAAAGACCCTCTCTCCCCATCAACCACTACTCACTCCCCCACACACTCCACTGTTCGTCTCATCATCCCCTCTTCTGTCAGCCTGCCTGTTCCTACAACCCTACCATCCACTCGACCTGCCCACCTACAAGGACATCCGCTCACATTGCTGACTCTCATCTCATCTCCTCCCCTCATCTCATCTCCCTCCTCATCTCCAACTCTTTTCATCCCATCCGCCTCACTTACAGACCTCAAACCCAACCCAAACACTCACACATCAATCAACATGGAGACCATCCAGAACGCTGTTAACTACGTCGCCGAGACTGTCCAGGGTGCCACCGCCACCGCATCCAAGGAGACCAACAAGGAGGGTGAGTGCATCTGTGGCGAGACTTGAGATTGATGACCCTTGGTGTTCCATGCGTGTATACTGATCATCATCATCATTCACCACGACCTACAGTCGCCAAGGACTCCAACGCCTCCATCGGTACCCGATTCAACGCTGCCACTGACGCTGTTGGAGACAAGTTCGACGAGTCTTCGCACAACACCAAGGCTGACGTTCACAAGGTGCGACATCCCTTTGATCCGTCCATCCCTGTCATCTCGCTTGCAGGTCCTCATTCAACTAACCTCATTTTCTTCTCTGTCGCCCATGCAGGAGGCCGCCAAGCACTAGATACCTCTAGTTTCCTAATTATTTAGCACTCAGTCTCGTCCATATTGTATGAACTGTATCCTTCTCCATCTTCCTACTTTACCAACTCTGTCGACCTCATCAACCTGTGGGGATAATGAGCGAACACAAAACCACGGCTACGTCATGAGAACTAGAAGAGAAGAGATTGTGAGATCCTTTTGAGACGTCACCTAAATATAACCTACCCCATCCGGTCGGCAATGACTTGCTCGGACCACCGTCTTTTCTGGCCTCATCTGCAGAGAGGGAAGACGGAGGGAGGAAAAGAGGAGGGGTCAGGGGTTGGATGAGTGGTAATGGGCCGGCAGTAGCGAAAGCCGGAATGTCGGTGTTGGAAATGATATCAATATGATTGACGAACTTGGTAGAGGGAAACCTTTTCATCTCTTCTTCTCCCTCCACCTCTCACTTTCCGGCCTCAAGCATGCATCCCTCTTCGCTTCACACCTCGTCCTCACCCCCGCAAGCTGTTCTCATGAATGCTATCTACCCTCAACGAGTCCCAGACCCGTCGCCGTCCCAAGGCCCCGTAGCCTAGGGAGAAGAACCTGGGCAAGAGCAAGACCGCCTCCAAGACAGGGAGCGTAGGGACCCCGTCGGGTACGGCCCCACCCACTCCTAGCAAGTCCGACAAGCCCGCCACAACCCCCTCCACTCCGGCTCGCGGCGACGCAGAGACGCTGGGAGCCGCGGCTTCCATCACCGAGGAGGAGAGCGTCAGCGCGATGCCTGGCTCCGAGCTGGTGAGCGGGGGATCGAGTACGGATGCCGACAAAGAGCTCACCAAGCCTGAGGCCGAGTCGAAGGAGCCTACGGTTTCCGTGGGCACCACCTCGACCCTTCCTGCCTCGATGAACAGCCCTGCGGCGTTCGCCTCCGTCGTCACTAAGCTGTCGGACAAGTCGAAGCCCGATACTGGGGGTGAGAAGGGCTCTCCCAAGGCCTCCTCGCGATCGAAGTCGTCCAAGCTGTCTACCCCGTCCAAGAGCGAGACTGTGGCCCCCGCGCCTAGTTCTCCGGGCGTCGTTTTCTCGTCCTCCCCGGGACCCAAGAAGAAGGCTACTCTGAAGTCGTCTACCAAGCTCGCCAGCTCTGCTCTGACCCCGGCTCACGCACAGTCTGCGTCCACTCCGTATAGTCTCACCGTTCCCGCCGCACCTCGCGACAACGAGTCCGAGGGGCCTGGCACTCCTTCCAAGTCCACCGCTCGAGCGTCCTCGGCATCAGCCAAGAGCGAGTCGAGCGACAAGACCCGATCTGCTACAGCCGGCACTCCGGAGCCGTCGCGAGTTCCCCTCACGAACAAGCCGAGCCCGAACGCCAGGACTGACGTTACTACGCCCTACCTCGAGGTCTTCATCAGCGGGCTCTACCGCACCGGAGACGAGATGAGGGTCTATCATGCCCAGGACTACCAGTCCATCCCCGCCCTCCTGCCCGACATCTCGACCCTCCTCGCGACCATCTCGGCTCCGACCCTCGTGTTGCCCTCTCGATTCGACAAGGCCTCCAAGCGACTCAGAGAACTCGACATGCCCGTATACGACCTCACCCAGCCCCGCGCCCAGATCAAGATCGTCCGAGAGGCCCACGAGGAGTTCGACATGACTGCCGTGGGTGGACGAGGCCGCTACGAGCGCATCATGGCTCCTGTCTTGGACCGCGAGAGGTTCCTGGAGGCACACCAGAGGCCGTTCACCGACCAGGCCATGGACGCTCGAGCTGTCCTGGTTGATGAGATGAAGGCCTTCTACGGCTCGAGCTGTGGCGAACCGTGAGTCACCAGCGCAACAGCCTCGGATGAGAAGCGAAAGCGACTCGTCTCGGTCGGACTCAACCCGTTCCCGTACTCGTCCTCGGAGCTCATCCACCTGCCAACTTTCTCCGAGGGCATCGAGAGTGTGGAGGAGATTTGGCAGTACATGCAGACGCTGTTTGGGCTGACGAAGGAGGAGGTCGCTATCTGGCTGTGTGGAGCAAATGTACCAGTGTCTTACCACTCGTCGCTTCAACAAGTACATCAAGGCCTCACCTGGCCACGCTGTCCTGCTGGAAGCCAACCAGCTTGACTTCTGGGGGAACCATGGAGTCAACGCCCTCGGATCGTCTGTCCAGTCTCCCGACACCCACCCCACCCACTTCCGCCCTCTTCTCCTCCTATGTCGGAGAAACCGATCTCTGCCTCCCACGCTCCCTCTCCGACGTCGACCTCGCCGATCGAGGACGAGAAGCCCTCCGCCGCAAAGCTCGTTCTCCCACGCTTGCTGACACCCTCTCTCCGTCTCTTGCTGCAGTCACTCCCGCAACGAGCGCTCCAAGAAGGCTGACATGTTTGCCGAGCCGTTCCAGGGCTCAACCTAGCAGGAGCACGTCCCTACCATCGACAACCTCCAATGGGTCTCCGAGCAGGCGCACGGCTTCTCCACTCACATGGACGACGTCATCAGACACAACTTCTCCACCAACAAGCACAGCGACGTGCTTCAACCAGGGGAGAGAGAAGGCCTCGACAAAGTCTGGGTCAGAGGGGCGGTCGGTCTCGCTCGCAGGTGGATAAAGGCAATGGCTGAGGAGGAGGGGGTGGCGATGTCTGTTCACTCCGGGTATTCGAGTCGAGGACGACACTAGTAGCCTCGATCGCGTCTACCTCCACCACACCTCCTCTGCCGCCCAGTACACCATCTCGATCCTCTTGCTCGAGCGAAAGTACCTCTGCACGGTCACGACCTTCTTCTGCAGCGTCGCCGAGGCCAAAGCCATCATCGCGAGTCAGAACGCTTCCGCCATCCTCGCCGGAAAGGTTCTCACCGACGCAAGCGCCTCGTTCATCACCACCCATCCGAAATACAACCCGTCGGACAGGAGCGGCCAGTTCCAGCACTGGGATCCCGCCGTGTTGAGCGCCCTGGGGCAGAAGGTGGGAGCGATCGGCAGAAATTCGTGCCGCGAGCAGAGGGCGGGTATCCGTGGGTGGTCTGCCGAGCAGATGACTGCTCGAGGCCAGAAGGGCGGAGCCGTCTCCGGACCGCAGCACAAGGCACTCGGTGCAGCGATCTTCGCGCTGACGCACGAGGACTGTGTCGCAAACGGGCAGAAGTCGGCAACGTTCGCTAAGGCGAACGGGATCGGCTTCTAGGGCCGGACGCTCAAGGAGAGGTCCGACGCGGGTCGCAAGGGTCAAGCAGCGAAGGGCGGGAACAAGAGAGCCACGGTGTCACGGATCGCGGTCTCACTCCCCACCACCCACTCCCACCTCCCATACGTCAGCTCGTAACACGTGAGCAGTGGAAGACAAACTGGCGGTATCTTGGGAAGTCGATGGCGCTAGGACAAGACGCTTTTTTTTTTTTCGGAGATCACGCAGTCGAGAGCATCGTCGGATGTCTGAGTACGCTGTTGGAGCAGAAAGGAGAGCCGACTTTACGACCGAGTCGAAACGTCTCGCTAATTCGCTTCAGTGGCAGGATGTAGGCCCAGATCTAGAGAAAAATATGCTGCTCATCATTGATTCCTGGAAAGAGAGCTTAAGCGGGTCGGTTTCCACCGATGAAGCGACCTGATAATCCGTTGAAGTTCGTTCCTACCTACATTTTCCACTGTACTTGCAATCTTATTCCCCATATTTGTCCAAATTCGTCGCTCTTACGCAACGACTCTCAGACTATGGATCGTGGTACAAACCCCTATACTGCATCGTGCTAAACCTTCCTCTTTTCTACACTCTCCATCCTCATCTTTGCAGTGATCCGCTCAACCCGATGACACACACACACACACACACACACAAGTCATGAGATCCATCAAGGTATTCAAGTGACGGCAGTGCAGTGACAAAGGCAACAATGATAAGAAGAAAAGGACAGACAAAAGGATAAGCTCTAGTAGAGTAGAAGAAAGGGAAGCTGGGTAAATGAGAAATGAAACCCGATGCACATCAGCCCTGAGGGGGCGAGATTAAGAAACGACCATTCAAGTGAGAGGATAGACTAAAAAAGAGTAGCGAAAAGGAAATAGAATGTCCCAAAGAGAAGGAAACTACTAGTGATACATCAAGAAGGATGAGGCATATACATGAAAGCAAAGACCCGATTTCACCAAAGGGCCGCACACACATACACTCTCCTAAGTCCTCGAGAGATCCTGCATCTGGCAGAGCTCGGCGTAACCTCCCTTGAGGGCGATGAGCTCTTGGTGAGTCCCGGATTCCGCGACTTTGCCGTCTTTGAAGAAATAGATGCAGTCGGCGTGCTGGATGGTCGATAATCGGTGAGCGATACTGATGGTTGTTCGTCCTTTAGCTGCGTTATCCAGAGCCTATCGTGGAGAGCAGAGGGGAGGGGAGTTCGGTGACGGTGTCAAAATCAAGGGAGAGAGAGAGAGAAAACAAGATAAGAGGAAAAGAAACATAGACTTACAGCTTGGACGACCTTCTCGCTAGTCGAGTCGAGAGCCGAGGTGGCTTCGTCGAGAAGAAGAATTTTGGGGTTTCGAATCAAAGCTCGAGCGATGGCCAATCTAGCACAAGAAAGAGGGAGTGGGGCAACCGAACTTTCTTTAGTCACCGCTTTTGATCGTCGGAGCAAACGAGTTCCCAAGAGCGACCTAACTCACCTCTGCTTTTGACCTCCACTGAGCTGAGCACCCTTACCTCCAACCTGAGTCTCAAATCCGTCAGGAAGGGACGTGATGAAGTCAAGGATGTTCGCCTGTCGACAAGCGTCCTCGAGTTCCTCCTGTGTGACCTCTTCCTCCGGCTTGACAGCTCCGAGGGCGATGTTGAACCGGATGCTTCCAGCGTATAGAGTTGGCTCTTGGGAGACGAGAGAGATGTTGGCTCGATAGCTAGAGACGTTGAGCTGATCGAGTGGGATTCCGTCAATAAGGACACTACCAGCCAGGGGATCGTAGAATCGACAAGCGAGTTGGATGGTCGTCCTGAGTGAGATAATGAAGCAAGCACGGATAGGTGATAGATCAGCTTGGTAGGGCGTTGATGTTGATCCGACGAACGACATTGGACGAACGATTTTCCGCATCCCGAACCTCCAACAAGAGCGACAAACTGTCCAGGCAGCACATCGAGGTTAAGATTACGCAAAACTCTAACGCCGGGTCGGGTGGGGTACCGGAAGTGAACGTCTCGGAACTGGAGATGACCCTGGACTTGTTCCCGGCTGATGTGCTGGCCTTCGGTTGATTCGGCGTCGATCTCGGGTGGCTAGATTCGAGAGTGTAAGAGCAAGAGTCAGTCAACGTTCGTGGGATATGGAACAGGGAGTCTGCTCACCGAATCAAAGAGGTGAAGAATAGAAGAAGCGGCCGACTGAGCTTGACTGATGTCCGGAACAAAAGTAAAGACGTTTCCAGCTGGAAAAGATATGGGAATCAACCGGAGCAATCAGTACCAACCCTCTTGTTCATCTACAGCACACAGCCCTAGACCCACCTTGGATGGCTCCGAAAGTGACAGACATCAAAACAACGAAGAACGAGTCCACAGAATAGCTCAAGTCGGCAATCCATCTGACGATCGACAAGGTCAGTCGATTGCCGTGTCTGGATGAACCAAAGAGGTTTATTGCTCACCTGGATCCAACGTAGAAGACGAGAGCAATGACCCAGAAAGACATCGACTGAGACAAGGCGTAAAGACCGTTGCTTCGAATAAGCGTCTTCTTTGCCTTTTGTAAGGGACCGTCAAGCGATTCTGATCAGGACAGACATGGTTGTCAGTCCATGCCAGCATTCCGGGAAGCCATCCAACACCGAACAAAACTCACCAGAGTAGACCCGAAGAGCATCGGCCTCTCGAGTGAGCGAGGCAACGGTTCGAATCGCACCGGCAGACTCGCAAGCGAGGTTACTCGAGTGCTCGTGCGCAGCTTTGTTGGTTTGATCCTTCAAGACGACGAGTCTCAATCGAGCGTAACCAGCAAAGATGATGAGAGGAATACACGCGATTCCGATCAAAGAAAGCTTCCATCCATAGACGAGACCTGAAGACGAGCCGTGAAGGTCAGCAACACGATCGGACGACAAGAACGAGGATAGCGATAGTGCGCTAACCGATGATGGCACCGATGATAATCGTGGCGCATGACTGAAGAATCGTCCCGAGCGTGACTCCAGCGAGACCTGATGGGGGAAAACATGATCGAATGGACCGGAACGATCAGCCAACCGCCGAAGGTGATAGCAACGATAGCGAAACAGACGCACCAGAAATTTTTTGGGGATTCGAGGACAGAGCAGAGGTTAGGGCGCCAGTCGAGTTCTTCTCCTCGTCAAACCAGCCAATGTCGGATCGGACGATCGCTCGGAAGCTCATCATCCTCAGACGAACGGTGAGAACCTCAGCAGCACCTGTTCAGATGAGGGGCAACGGAATGGTAAGAGAAGCACGATAAGATGTCTCTCAGGTCGATATGGATGGAGGATGATACGCACGGACTAGGCAGTAGTTTTGGATAGCGATTGCAATGGCAGCCAGGATGGCCATGATGAAGTACCATAGGGCCGAGCGGAAGGACTCGTGCTTTCGCTGGGCCGGATCATTGAGCGAAAAGTTGGTCAAGGCCTGGCCGTACAAGATACCGAAAGCTGAGCACAGACGCGAAGAAACACACGTCAACATCGTCAAGGTGAAACGAATCCATCAGACTGTTCGCGAGTGCTCACCAGGGTAAACGGCGCCACTACAGCAGGCGGCAATGAAACCCATCGCGTAGAACTTTGCCTCGGATCGGTTGAGAACGCCCAATCGCTTGAAGATGATCCTATAAGGAACAGTGGGTGCTCGGTCGCTCTCGCCCTTCATTCCTTTGACGAGCTCGCTCGACAGACTGGCTCCACCGACAGAGGAGGCAGCCCTCATGAGCTTGGGCTTCTCGTTCGCAGCATACTCGGCGGCCTCCTTGGGCGACATGATCTTTTCCTCTGGGTCGTCGATCTCTTCCGAAGGCGAGTTGGCGAGCGTTTGAGCGTCTTCCTGAGTGGCGAGTCTTTGAGCAGAGACGAGAGTAGCATAGGCCCCGTCTTCAACAGCAAGAAGTTCGTTGTGAGTTCCAGCTTCGATGATTTGACCAGCACCCATGACGACTATCTTCGATGCGTCCTTGATAGTTGAAAGCCGATGAGCGATGGTGATAGTAGCTGAAGGAGAAAAGGAAGAATCGGCGTGGTTTCAGCATGTTGCGTCTAGAAAGCAATCCCGACAGTCGGTAACTCACTTCGGCCAGCGGATGCCTTGTCAAGAGCATCCTGGACGACTCCCTCAGACAGTGTATCGAGGGCAGAAGTGGCCTCGTCGAGAAGGAGGATTCGGGGATCAGAAACGATGGCTCGGGCGATGGCGACTCGCTGTTTCTGTCCGCCAGAGAGAAGCATTCCGGCCTCGCCGACGACAGTATCGTATCCCTCTGGCAAGCCCATGATGAAACCGTGGGCGTTAGACTTGATGCAGGCTTCCTTGACCAGTTCGAACTTCTCCTCTGGCGAAGCGTGTTCCTGCGACGTTCCAATTCTTTGGAATGGGGAGCGAGAGCAGATCAGTTGTTGCTTGTCAAGATTGTTGGTCAGGTGCAAGGTGAGTGGTGACTTACAGTCCATACTCGACGTTACCTCGTACGGTGGTAGCGAACAATACGGGTTCCTGAGAGACGAGACCTGAAGTTGGAAGGGAGAAGCGCCCAGATCAGAGTGAGAAACGGTCAAAGGAGAAGAGAGACAACAGGCCCAGCACTTACCAATTTGCTGTCGCAGCCAATTAACGTTGAGACTCTTGATATCATGACCATCCAAGAGGACTCTTCCCGCGATGGGGTCATAGAACCTCTCGACGAGTGCAATGACTGTACTTTTTCCACTTCCACTGCTTCCGACAAGGGCTGCAGTCTTTCCGGCCGGGAAGGTGATTGAAAGACCATCGCCCTGCAGAATGGGCACTCCGGGTCGACTGGGGTAGTGGAAGAGGACGGATTCGAACGTAATCTCGCCGACGCAGGTCGCAGGCTTCAAGCCTTCTTGGGAGAGAGAGTCAATGATTGGGACTGGAAAGCGAACGAGATTGTTCATCGTAAGCGACAAGGGCCGAGGAAGAGACGCGTCACATGAAAAGGAGGCCGGCTTACTTCGGTCCATGGTCTCGAAGAGCTTGGCTGCTGCTCCTCGCGCATTGTTGATAGCCTGAGCCTCGGGGGCGAGCATAGCGAGAGAGACTGCGAAACGAAGAGGGCAGCACGATCAGCTGTCTGTGAGGTGGCAAAAGAATGAACTTTTCTCACTCACAACTGCCGATAAGAATGGACATGAAGACGTTAATGACGACTCCAGCATCGGCTCGACCCTCGTTGATGAGAATGACTCCGAAGGCGAATGCGAGACCATATGAAGCGTAGATGCAGAAGAACATGGCACCAAGACCGAGAGCGCTGTACACAAGGATAGACCAAGACCTTCAGCATGGCTTGACCAAAGACAAGGTAGCAGGGATAGACGACTCACGTGACGATTCCGTTCTTGACGCCAACAGTCAAAGAATCAGCGACCATTGCATCGAACTTGGTGGCAAGCCGGTTCTGAGTGCCGAAGGATTGAGCGATTCGAATGGTTCTGGAGAATGTGGAGCAAATGAGACCACAGATTATAAGTAAGAACTCTTCGCAATCGAATAAAACCTGACCGACGGGATGGACTGACGAAAAGACTTCCTCGGCTAGCGTTCCGCTGTTCGCAACAGATTTCAGACTAGCGGCCTATGTGAGAGAACACCATAATTCTTGATCAGTCTTGTATCTAAAATGAACATCAACTCGAGTGAGACGAGGGTCAGACCTTGTACTTAGTCCCGAATTTGCCCATCAGACCTCCAGCCACCATGATACAAGGCAAGATTGAGCTGAGGGTGGCGAAAATATGGAATATTAGTGACGGGAATCATGTACCATCCAGACAGGGCAAAGCAACTGACGACATAGCGAGTGCGAGTCTCCAAGACCGAATGTAGGCCAAGACGAATCCAGTGATGAACGTGGCAATATATGAGACGGCGATGGCTACTTTTTCGCTCACTCCGGACTGAACGAGGTCGGTGTCGGTCTGGACGGCAAGAAAGGAACAGAGGTCAGGAATATAGCCGAGGGGCGGAAGTTAGACGGGGGTTTCTGAAAGCCAGGATGCATACCTGGATACGAGTGGCGACTTCTCCGGCACCAAGCTAAAGATAAATGAAGCAAAAACAGTATGAGCTTCCGACACCAAGCGAAGATCGGGCCAGGATGGACTTGCCGAGTCAAAGAAGGCGGGGTCCTGTCTGAGCACGCTCTTGAGGTAGTTCTCCCTCACTCGTCTCGACGTCATTTCACCCGTATAAACCCAGATACCCATGTAGGCATAGGTGCAGGCGAACATGCCAATTCCGATGAGAGTGAGCCACAAGGCATCCTGTCCGGCGACATGTCGAAGTTGATCTTGGGCGGCACGGAGATCCGCGATCGCATTAGGGCTGTTTGGATTGTTTCGAAGTCGCTCAAGGGTGGAGGCAAAGCCGACAAAACTGTTGGTGAGCTGGCGACGAGCGGGCCCAAGCGAGGGATGGAGAGATGAGAAGTGGACGAGGACAAAGGGGTTCAGCCCGAGGTTCAGAGGTTCGGCGATCGGTT
The DNA here is from genome assembly GCA_039545415.1 of Udeniomyces megalosporus. Classification (NCBI taxonomy): domain Eukaryota; kingdom Fungi; phylum Basidiomycota; class Tremellomycetes; order Cystofilobasidiales; family Mrakiaceae; genus Udeniomyces; species Udeniomyces megalosporus. The sequence continues at coordinate 144,473 of BCKM01000009.1, read as the reverse complement.
GAACGTCAACTTGGCTCAGATCATCTCACCTTGGCGAAGATAAGCGTCATAAGAGGCTGAGCTGCACCAGCCGCGGCTACATTCAAGCAAAATATCGTGTCAGTGCCAAGCGACAACGCCGAAGAGAGAGAGAGTGAACCGAGGGGGAAGCGAGATTCATCCGGGCGAGACCGTAGGAGACCAAGAGCCCACTGGAAGAGGAGACTTACCTGCGAGAAGCAATCCGACTGCATTGAGCGCGAGTTCGCCCTTTGTGGAGAATCTAAATAGTTCAGTGAATCCCACTGGCTTGCGAGTAGGGGCTGCACCCGACTCGTCCTCTACGGCAGCACCCGCCGATGTGGCCGCGTCGATCGCCACAAAGGCGTCGCCACCACCGACGGCACCTGCCTTTGGATCGGCGACGCGAGCCTTCTTGGACCAGCGAGATGGTTTGGTAGAACGATCTGTGACGTTGGTGGGAGGAGGTGGACTCCCGATAGGAGGGTGGGACTCGTTGGAGGGGGTCGATTTCTCGACGGACATGGATATCGAGGAAGTGTGTCTGTTTGGATAAGAAAGTGAGATGGTGGATGATTTGTGCGACGAGGCGATAGGATGGGATGGAGCAGGCTGTCGCGATGGTGCTTGCTTCCAGGAAGAGAGACGTTTCGAAGGAGAAGGCCAGGAATATTCAGGCAAAGTCAAAATGGTGGACTCGCGTCCGAGCCATTTGACCGAACGAAAGACCGGCGCCCGGCGTTCTGATGGCTGCCACTTCTCATCTGCTATGACTCATTGAATCCACCCTTCGCTTGGCTGTTCATCCTCTCACCAAGTGGGCGGATCCTGTCAAGTGACATGTTTCTTTCAGTCCGACGCGTCTCCTGCTTGAAGAGGAAAAAAAAAAAAAAAAAAAAAAAAAGAAAAAGAAAAAAAAACGCGCTCTCGGCTCTGACCGGAATCCAAACGTCATCCCGGTGAATCTTCGAAATCCGTCCTCTACCATCATCTCCAGTCCTTACCTGACAACCCTTCCTTCGAGCACCCGCAGACATCTCAATATTCTACCGCTCGCTAAACGTACCATGGCCGTCGCTGCTCGAACCATCAAGCTCGACATCACTTCTGACGGTACGCTTCTCTTCCCTCCTCGATTCATCCTTCTTCGCATCCTAATGTCTCCTCCTTCTCTTACCTTACCTCGTGCTACACTCCTTACTGAACCAACTGATCGATGTACCCAGCTATCTGTCCATTCTGCTTTATGTAGGCTTCATCTCGCTTGAGGGAGCCTTGCACCTCCTGCCCCAAACTTGCTGACAAAGCATTCTTCTGTCGCATCCCTTTCTTGCTCACAATGGATAAACCTGTCAGCGGCCTTCGCAAGATAGAATCAGCCATGGCCAGCACCAAATCAGCTCTTCCAAACGTCAACTTTTCCATCCAGTACGCCATCATCTCTCATGTATCCTCTTCAAGGAATCTCGACCTCCTTCTCACGCGTCGCGTGCCATTCAAAACTCTAGATTTCATCCATTCCTACTCGACCCTACCCTGTCTGATAAGCCCGAGAACAAGCGTGCTCGGTATGAAGCAAAGTTCGGTGGAAAAGAAAGAGTCGCCGCTATGGAAGTCTCGATGAGGGAACGTGCAAAGGAAGTTGGTATCGATCTGTACGTTCCCTCTATTGTGCACCTTGCACATGATGCTACATGCTAACAGAACGTTTCATATATCAAGGTCTTACGGTGGGGAAGTCCGACAGACGCATGACGCTCATCGTCTTCTAACTTACGCATTCAACAAGGGAGGTGAATCTATGCAACTCGATCTGATCAATCGACTCTTCAAGGTTCGTTGAAATACGACCAGTAGTCGAAAAGAAGAAACCTCGTGTCTGGTTTCGTAATCCCCTACTTCTCGTCTGACAATCATCGTATTTCAACGTTATCAGGGATACTTTGAACAAGAAAAGGATGTTGGGGATCACGATTTTCTTGCTACCAACGCTGTCGAAGCCAAACTGTTCCCAAACGTTGGCGAGGTAAGCTTTTTTGTTTTTTGTTTTCCATTCCCTTCTCATCCTCCTGGCTGTCTGTCTAAGCTTAACCTCTCCTCCCTCCCTCTTCGTGCGGTATCCACACAGGCCAAATCCTTCCTGAGTTCTCAGGCTCTCTGGCCCGAAATCCAAACTGCCTATAAACGAGCTCAAGCCCTTCGGATCACTGGCGTTCCATTCACGGTGATTGATGGAAAGTATGGCGTCTCCGGTGCTCAGGATCCTGCTGTGTTTGCTGACGTAAGTGCTTTTGAGGTCGAGGTTTCGTTCCTCCTCTCCTTCCCAGTAGTTGATTGTGATGCTAAACCTCCTCTCTTGCTGTTTAGATCTTCGAGAAGGTCGCAAAAGGTGAGGAACTTCGATGAGACGAAAATCGTTCGCTGGCTATTAATATGGAAGATGAATGTCAAGACGAAGGACAGAACTTGAATAGAAACGCGAGAAAGCAAAGATGATAGAAAGGAAGCACATGATCGAGATAGAAACGGTGGATGATAGAGTCAAGGCGGCAGAACAAAGATTCAGGGGAGAAATGGGAAAGGAGGGGGGGAAGGGGAGGGGCAGATGAAATGGAAGATACGTATGATCCTCAACTGACGCAAAAGGAGGAAAGGAAAAACGCCGAGAAGAACCGAAGAGAAAAGGTAGGAGAAACCACAAATGAAAAAGAACAATCATCATCGACCGACGCCCAACAATTCTCTCTTACCCCTAACCAACGAACTTTTTTCACCACCGCCACCACTATCTTCGTCGATCCCTCTACCCTGTCGATCTCTGTGTCTCTTCTGAATCTCAATCTCGGCGAAAAGTTCTCGCGCTTTTGCCCTCTCTCCCTCGACGATTTCCACGGCGTCAAGCGTGTCAAGTGAGGGACAGAGTTTCATGGCGGAACCTCGGTAGTGAAGTCTTCGAAGATAAGTCGGACCAGGTAGGGATCGTCTGAAATGTTCATCGAGCATACCGTTGTTGCCAGTAGCCAGATCGGAAGGTGTCGTTGGGTTAGGTGTGGATGAGAAGGCAGTCGAGGTTGGAGATGGAGTAATCGTTGGTGAAGAAGGTGTCCCACCGAAAGGAAGGGTAGGTAGAATGAGTAATGGTCGGTACATCTCGAGTGAGAATGGGTTCATCCTAAGATCGACTTTCTCCAATCCCTTGCAACCTGCAAGCAATTTGAGGACGGAGTCAACGTCTCTCATCCTTCCTCCAACAACACTCAGTTTTCTAAGTGACTCAAGACCAAGGAGTGGATGAAGGAGAGAAGACGAGGAGAGGAAGTTGTAATTGAGATTGAGCGAGCGGAGATTGGGCATGAGTGTCGAGAGGGGTAGCGGAAGGGAAAGAACGGAGAGAGAACATGACGCGAGTTCGAGGTACTTGAGATTTGGAAGTGGAAGGGCGTAAGGAGAAGAGGTGGTATGGACAGAAGGGTAGAAGAGAGTGGGTGGGAGTGCGTTGCCGCAGAGGTAGAGACGCTTCACTTCGTGGAGTTCATCCGAGGTAAGGATGCTATATGGATGGAAGGATGAGAGACAGGAAGGGGGGGGAAGGAAACCATGTCAGGTATGAGGTTTTCAGGTCAGTCAGATGTAGAAAGTAAAGGGAACAAACGTACATTTGTCCACCATCTTGACTCCGTAAGCTCAATGTCTCGATCCTAAGTCTCTTCCTCTTGACGTTCTCGTTCCCGTTGATGCCTCTTAATCGATTCTGGTCGGCGTAAAGCAAGAGGAGGCCGGGGAAGTGACGTCCGACTTCGAGAGCGGTGAGTCGATTTTGAGACACTTTAAGCGTGCGGAGTTTATGGAGGCTCGATTCGGGGGTGAGATCGATAAGTTCGTTGGAGTCTGAATCGATGATGATGTGAAGCCTCAGTTAGGGACGTGAACGGGATGTTCACATGCGGTCGGGTGGTGAGATAACGTACTGAGTTCGAGAGTGCGAAGTGAGGTCAAACAGTGTAAGGAAAAGACACTGTGGATTTTGTTCCGATTGAGAATCAACGTGTCCAGGTTCGGCCTGAAAGTCACAAAAGAGCAATTCCTTGTCAACTCAAACCGGCGATCACGACTCGATTCGAAGCAAGATGGATAGACGAACCAATTTGCCATTTTGAGATCGATCGACTCCAGCGTGTTACCGCCTACGGAGAGGTTGACGAGCGAGCGTATCTCAAATAAAGGCGAGAGGTCTGAGATGGCATTGTTGTCGAGGATTAGCTCGCGAAGGTTCTCAAGACAAGAGAGAGCTGAGAGGAAGCCAAAGCCGAAGGGTAACGAAAGTCAGACAGAGGCGATGGATCAAGCAAGGGCGATTCTGAACCGAAACATACGATGGACCGCGTCAAGTTGATTATTGCTGAGATCGAGAACCTTGAGGTTCGGCAGATGGGCGACGGCAGTTAGCGCGGTGATACTAAACGAGAGGAGGAAATGCGATGGGGTTAGCGCACACGTCTTGAGCGGAAGAGGTGAGGAGATCACAAAAGGTGAGGAGATCACAAGAGGTGACGAACCGATTGAAAGCCGCGTGAAGGATTTCGACCGAGGTGGGGAGCCCACTCAGATAGTCTAACTCATTTCCGACCCTACATGATATAGACCAGTCAACAATCAGCCTTTGTCCCACCGACGGTTTTCGGAAGCAAATACATACAGATTAGCCTCCCTCAGTCTCGGTAGGAATTCCTTGAGCCTCGCGACACTACCCGCTCGCTTTCCTTCGAGATTGACGACATCGAGATCCTCCCAATTGACGACGAACGGATGAACCTCCGTGATGATCTCGACGAGGTGATCACGAGCGACATTGAACGAGCATTCTGTTAAGAAAGTCGCATCGCCAGGCTTCGCTGGTCGTCGACCAGAGTAATGGAAGGATCGAGCGGCGGCGTTCGACCGATTAGCGGGTAGACCGACAGTCGTCGTGTCATCATCATCATCGGAACGATCTGAAGACGTCTCGTATGAGGTGTGAGAAACTTGATGAGTTTGGACGGAATGGCCCTGAGCGCGGATGGAGGAACCAAGGCTGGCTTTGGAAGGCGTCTCGATGTCTGGTCAATAAGGGACGCGAGAGACCGCACCAGCGAAGTGAATCAGGATATGTAACAATTGGCAAAAGCATGTGACGAGACTGACTATCGATGGACACCTCAGTCTCGTCCTCCAGGCCGTGCAATATGTTCTGGATTCTCGACGTCCTCGCACTAGGCAAGAACGCACTCCTCTCTCCGTCCCCGCCATTGAAGGACTTCTGTTCACCATTGCTGTCGCCGTTTTCGCTTGTGAACAGAACCCGCTGCCTTCCATTCTCCTTCTCTTCTCCCAAATCTAGGATCTTCCCTTGCTTGCGTCCATCCGAAAAGCTGACGCTCCTTCGATGTGGACCGGAACTACCAGGGGTTAGATTAGCTCCAACTCCACCATGTGGATATGGCGTCTGTGTGAGTGCCGGCGAACGTTTCTTGAGGACAGAGACTGGAGTTGCAAATGGACGAAGACCACCGCCGGAGTTCATACGCAAGGGCAAGCATTGGCGGGATGAAGGCGCAGGTGTGGCCGCGAGCGGGACAGGTGCAGAGTGAGGGTGGTGGGCGAGATGTGGAGGCACAGGGTGGGTGATTACTGAAGATGAAACATCGGAGGTTGGACGAAGTTGAGATGCCGTGTCTGAGTTGGAAGTGGGGGGACTTTGAGGTGGTGGTGAAGTCCCAACCCCGGAGAGAGGTGGAGAATTTGAGCGGGACGAAGGGAATTGGAAAGACCGGAGAGAAGACGGGGTTTGGGTGACCTCTTCCTTGGGCGCCACTTGTTCAGGTCGTGATGATTTATCATCCAACGATCTGGACATCTCGTCCGACTGATCAGATTGGTCCCTCTCGTCCAATACCGACGACGCTATTCCTCGTCGTTCCCGCTCCTCGAGGCCATGCTCTACCGCTTCGTTCTCCTCGTCCAGCGCTCTCATACCCTCGCTTCCCCTCGTGCTATCCATGTCTCGGAAAGGATCGTCTTCCTCACTTTTCCATGTCCCGTTATTAAGCCCTCCACTTGGACTGGTTTTCCTTGTCTTGACCCACCTCATGCCGACCTGATCGTATTCCATTCGTCCGATGACTCTCGGTGTTTCTGTCTCCGCCAGAGGGATCGAGATCATCCCTTTTCCACCCACATTGCGAGGTGGACGACCAGGGTGTTTGACAAAAGACGAGGAAGATATGGTCGACACGCCGACTGTCGATAATACTGTCGCAGATGAGACGTAACGGTTGAGGTCTTCGGCGGGAGCAGGAAGTGAGGGAAGATCAGACGTAAGGTGAAGGGATTGACCACTCTCGATGGTCGCGAGAGGCTGACTGGTGAGTGGACGACTCGAAGATCCGCCCGAGCGGTTGGTCTGTTGGGAGGTCGGACGAGATGGAGCGGAGCCTCGACCAGGTCGGTAATTGGCGAGCGATGAAGAAGGTGGTGCAGGCGAATGGGCAGACGCGTTCTGGGTGACCTAGAAATCGGATAGCTTGTCAGCTAGATGCACATCGATAAAGCTCGCGATTGACCAAATACTCACATCAACCCCGAGCGAATCCTCCTTGATCGTCGAAACGTCTCCCTCGAGCTTCAGTTCCCGCTCAACTTCATCCGCGGCACTCATTCTTCTCAGCAGCTTCCTCGGACTCTGCTTCTTCGCTCTCATCTCCTCAAAGCTCCCCTTTGCGCTTGGTCCCGCATCAAGGGGTGGTTTCGTTGTCTTCCCTTCATCGACCGCATGAAGTCTCGCTGTGACTGCTGCCCGCATGCCTCCTCCCGAGCTCTTGCTGGTACCAGACGAGTGACGGGATCCAACGGTGTCGTAAGCAGCAGAAGTCGTTTCGTCGTCCGAGGTATCAAGTCGAGCTGGGAGGCGCGAGAGAAGTCCAGCTGCGGCCTGAATGTAGGCAGACTGTCGAGAAGGACCAGATGCGGGTTGTTCGCTGGGAAGAGTTCGCTCAGTCTTCATTGGTGGAGTGGGAGGGATGGAGGAAGGGGAGGCTACAGATGGAACCATACCCAGTAATTAGTTGCTGTCCACAGAGATGGGAGCCCAAGGAACGTACCGGCATCGTCTCTCGTCGCCCGATGTGTCTCCCTCCTCCTAACCGTTCCCCCTTGATCATCTGAGGCGGTGCTTTCCCCCGCCCCGTTATCATCGCCTTCTCCACTGAAGCTCATGCTCGCCCCTCTTCCCCAGCCACCTTCATCGAGCAAATTCGTTCCCTCTTTAGCCCTAGCTCTACCCAAACCAAGCTCCTTGACTTTCCTCATCATCTCTTCGGCCTCGACTTCCCAATCTCGACCCTTCTTACCAGATCCAGCTGTCCCTCCAGATCCACTGGTACCCGTCGTGCCAGTCCCGGTATAGCTCCTTGTCGATTGACTTCTCTTTAGCCTTTCCCGCTCCCTCTCCCGTTCGAACTCGCTTGCACCTCCACTCGTAGTACTTCCACCGCTCACAGCTCGCGGGATCGGACTGAGCTTGATTCGTTTTGAACTTCGGAAAGGAAGATCTACGTCATCGCTCGTCGTACTGGTGTCTGTTCGAGGGCTAGCTTCGACTCCCATGGTTCGAGATCGGATTGATGCTCCTGCCGAGGTTGATGAGGAAGGGGAAGAAGAGGATCCTTCGATATCGTCCACCATGGCCGACATGAAATCGCGGGTGAAAGTGTCGAATTGGGGTTGGAAGAGGTTGAGTTTCTTGCCTGTGTGGGAGAGGGCTGCAGATGGAGTGGCGAGAGAGTCATTGCGTTGGGTAGGACGGATTGAAGGTTGTCGCTGGAGAGCATCGTCTTCTTCGTCGGAACCCTCCCCATCGCGATAACGATCAGAGTCGGAGTTGAAACCTTGGGGGTAGCGGTCCGGAGGAAGGGACTGAGAACCGACTGAGGGGAATTTGAGCGAGGTATGACTTCCGTGACTCGAGTGAGGAGGAGAAGGGGCAGGGCATGAAAACTCGAACGCTTGCGATTGCTTTCTACCGTCGAAGAAACCTAGATTGGGGATGTCTGACTCGACAATCTCGTCTTCTGATCTGGACTTGTCCCTGAGCTCCACCTTATGCTGCTCCGTTTCACCGAATCCGTCTTGATCGTGCTCGGGAACGGTGATTGTCGATGCGGTCAAGTCGTCGGGGGTGAAAGCGGTCGCAAGACGGGAAGGTCTTGGTGGCGCATGGAGTTGCTGTTGACCATGCCGAGGACGCGGCATGGGACATGGAGAGACTGAAGGAGACGTGGCATTGGGCGAGGTTGATTCGGATTGGGGAGGAGAAGGTTGAGTTGGGGACTGAAACGCCTGCTGCGTTTGCGAGGGGGGAGAGAGAAGAGAGTGTTGTGCTACGCTATCGGATGCTTCTTGTTGACTAGTTGTAGGTGGAGATGGTGGTTCAAACATTGACTCGAGAGCTAAGGGAGCGAAGAAGTCCTTCATCCCGGCCTGTCCTCCCCCAATACCTCCTCCAATACCTCCCTTCTGGCCAGTCTTCGCCGGGGTGAATGGGTTTCTGATGCCGAGTCCGCCTTGACTGGAAGTTTGATCGTCCTTGACAACAACTGTACCTACAGGCACACTACCAGTTTCGGATGCGACCATTGGGCTAGGCGGAGAGGGGGCTCTCGATGATCGAATTGAGGACGCGTCGCCCGCCGGTCGAGAGCTGTCTCCGTAGTCGAGTTTGTGAAAAGAATCTGTGCCGATACGCTTAGGTATCTTGAGAGAAGAGGGGACAGCGACGGTTGTAGCTTGCCCGAAGGTGAGTGCCCTGTCTTCTGGAGGAGGAGAAGGCGAGGCTGGCCATTCTTCGTCAAGCTCCGAGAAGTCAGACATCCAGGAAGGACGAGCGGCCGTGGCCATTATGAGATTAGTTGAAAGAGCGGATGTGGGCGAGACGGAGGAACGGCGAGAGGAATAGGGTTATCGAGGGCTGGCGAAGGGATTGAGCGAGGAGTAAACAAGGCAAGAGTCGGGATAGTTTCTAGAGAAGTCAGGCGCGTCTTTTTCTCCTTTTTTCTTCTTCTTGTTTTTCTTCTATCTATTTCGCCTTGACCTCAGAGATTACAGTTAGGCTGGCATTAATCATCAGCTAGCCTCGACCTTTGAGGATCTCGTCCAACATGGCAATCGCAGTTCTTTCTCCCATGCCAGCAAGGCCAGACAACGATCACGTTCCTTCAAGGTGGGCTCGTTTCTCAGATCTTTGTCCATTTCATTCTTCGTCCCCAACTCCAAGGATCGGTTGTTCGACGATCTGGCACAACTCCTTGACTCCTTGCCGTTCGTCCCACCTAGCTCGACCACTCGACACCCTCTCACATCAGCCTCGACATCGCATACCCTCAACCCTGAACCCTCGTATCCGCTGGCCAGCAACGTAGCATGTCCACTATCACGCCAGCTTCTGCTGTCTCTCCAACCTCTCCTTTACACAAGCGACATCTCAGAGAAACTTCATATGCATCGTATGTCCGCATCTGGAGCCTGGTCAACGGATCAAAGATATCCGGCTCGACCCCCGGACAGGCCTCCTCCGAACCTGACCGACTTCTATCTTCCCCTTCTCTTCCCCTTCTCTTCTCCTTCTTGAAACCAGTCAGGGCTCGAGTTCTCTCTTCCCAGCTCCTCCAGGATCAACCACGTCCTCTCATCGATCCAGGCGATCATCCAACCAACCTAAGACGCCGTCATCATCCTCATCGTCACAAAAGCTAGACTCGCCCCTCAGACGTTGGGCCTCGTGGATGGCAAAGGTCGGAATGAGAGACTGGACTCTCATTCTCGGCCTGATATCAGTGGCTCTCGTCAAGTGGACAGTAGGACTCGGAGGTTACAGTGGTAACTCGTTTCATCATGACCACGGTATCTTCGTACCAACTCGCTCATCTATACCGGAAACTTTCTACCACAGGTGCCGGCAATCCCCCGATGTATGGGGACTTTGAAGCGCAACGTCATTGGATGGAAATCACCCAACACTTGCCCCTCTCACGATGGTACTTGTATGACTTACCCTACTGGGGCCTCGACTGTGCGATATCGTCCTACTCTGCAATCGTATCCAGATCGGCATCTTCGGGGAAACCACTGACTCTTGTGATTACAATCCTCCTTCATAGACCCACCACTCACAGCGTATCATTCCTACATCTGTGGTAAATTCGGTTCACTCCTTAATCCCGCCTGGTTCGAGTTGGATCGTTCGCGAGGGATTGAAGGTGAAGGATTGAAGGCATTCATGCGGGGTACCGTCTTGGTCTGGGAGATGCTGATCTATTGGAGTGCTGCGTGGGCTTGGGTCTTCTGGGAGAATGACGGGAGGGGAGGGCGTACAAAGGTCTGCGTTTCCAGCTACATTCTTATTCCTGAAACATACTGAACTGACTTGCTTCATGTCTATCATCTTCTAGCAATCAACCCTTATCTTGCTCCTTCTGCAACCCGCTTTGGTACTCATAGACAATGGGCACTTCCAGTACAACACCGTCATGCTCGGCCTCTCTCTGTGGACACTCGTTCTACTTCGCTGCGGCAACCGAGACGCTCTTGCCTGCGTTGCTTTCGTCTGTGCGTTGTCGTTCAAGCAGATGGCACTGTACTACGCTCCTGCGGTCGGGGTCTGGCTGCTGGGGAAGTGCTGGAGTCAAGGAAGCCAAGGGTCAGTCATTGTCAATAGGGTGCACATCACAGACCCAACGCTGGGCGATTGAAGGATCGGGTTTTTTTTCTTCTTCTTCTCCTCTAGGCTGAAGCTGTTGGCTAAGCTTGGCGTAGTCACGAGCGTCGCATTTGTGATCGTCTTCTCGCCGTACTTCTGGCCAATTTCGCAGCTTTGGCAAGTTGTTCACCGGATGTTTCCGTTTGCAAGGGGAATCTTCGAGGACAAGGTTGCCAACTTCTGGGTCAGTACGGTGACAGGTCTAGACAGCATCGTAATCATCACCGCACTAATCGCTGGGTCATGCTGCCTTCATTAGTGTTTCACCACGCCCCTTCTCCGAAGAGTCTACTCCTCGCCAACGCTCTCGCCTTACCTCCCTACCCTCTCTCTCGCTCTTACGTTCGCCTCCCTCCTTCCTCTCATCCTCCCCTTCTTCTATTTCTCCCACAATCTCTCGCCCAAAACGTCCAAATCCAAACTTCTCCCTGTGCTATTCGAAGGAGGAGCATGGAGCTTCTTCCTCTTTGCCTTTCAGGTCCACGAGAAGAGCGTCCTTCTCCCACTCATGGGGTCCATTCTGGCAGACCTAGAAGGTGCGGGAGAAGCTGAAGGGAATGAGGGAGAGTGGAACTCATTGCTACAGAACGTTGGAGTCTTCAGGTAGGCTTCTCTCTATCAAAACATCCTCTTATCATCCCGTCTCAATATCCGCTTAGAGCGAAAACTAACACCCATTTTCCTGGATATCGTTCCTATCAGCATGTGGCCCCTACTAAAAAAGGATGGCTTGGGTCTCCAGTATTTCGTGCTCACTTTCCTCTGGAATTACCTCTCGGGCGTAATCGACACCTCGATCCTTACGACGCCACTCACGATGAGCCAGGTCAAGTGTCTCTCCCTACCTCGTATCATATCACTGGTGAGGCTCCCGTCCTACTGGAATGCTGGCTTCTCGTTGCTTCATGGTGCTCAGGCCCGATCTTTCAACTTCTGTAGATCGTCTATTCGATCATCGGCTTTCTCCATCTGGCCGAATACATGTTCCCCTCTCCAATACGCTCGAAACCAGATCTGTATCCCGTGTTGAACCTGAGTGTGTCGTTCTGTATCTTTTTCTTTGTTGGCTACGGGCGGACTGTCGTCCGAGGGCTGAAGATTGGGTACGGACTAGGTGGGTTTGACGGACCTGACGAGAAGAGGTCGTGAAGACTTGATTGATGACGATGAGTACTCTCTGCAGCTTCAGCAAAAGAGAGAAAGAAAGAGAGAAAGAAAGCAAGAAAGAAACAAGTTCGTCATCGACGAGACTGCCAGCGTTCCCCTCTCCACTCAAACCACTACCTTCATCTTGACCAACGATGAAGTTCTCTACCTTCGCCCTCTCTCTCCTCCTCCCAGCCCTCGCTCTTGCTTCAAACGTCATCGACCTTGATGATTCAAACTTCAACCAGTTCGTTGGTGGAGAAAAGGGAGGTTAGCACACACATCCACCTCGCTGTCTAGATCCCCTTCCTTGCCGCTCTTCTAGTCGTTCGATCCGCAATGCCCCTTGAGGTCTGACCATCAGCTCCTTCATCTGGCTCAACACAGCACTCGTCGAATTTTATGCTCCTTGTGCGTCCTCCCCATCTGATTCACCCAGATCTGTCATTGCCTCCACATCGACTCACCTTTTGACCTGATCTCTACCACGTATCTAGGGTGCGGACACTGTAAGTCGCTGAGCATACGAACGTGCAGAACGGCTTCCATTGGCTAATCACCGATCGCTTTCCTCCTTGTCAGGCAAGACCTTGGCTCCCATCTACGAGAAGCTCGCCGACGCCTTCGCTAGCTCGGACAAGGTGATCATTGCCAAGACCGATGCGGATGGTGTTGGAAAGAAGTCCGGATCCAAGTATGGAGTCAAGGGTGGGTTGGAAGAGCTTCACGATGCTTACCAGACAGGATCTACCTTCTGTGCTCCCAAAGATCTTGCGATCTGACATTTTGTCTTTCGCTCCCATTCCTCACTCTCTCTCTGTATCGTAGGCTATCCTACCGTCAAGTACTTCCCTCCCAACTCGCTTGAACCCATCGATTACAAGACCGCTCGAGACCTTGAGTCTCTCGTCAACTTCGTCACGGAGCAGTCCGGCGTCAAGTCAAAGATCAAGGCACCTCCCCCTCCTGCTACGGTCTCGCTCACTTACGCCAACCACGACAAGATTGCTCTCGACAACGAAAAGGATGTCCTGGTTGCTGTGAGTACGACGGTTTTCAGGGCTCGTGCGATGAAGCTCGATTGGCTGACTCAGCCTTGCCTTGTGCTTTGTAGTACACCGCTCCTTGGTGCGGTCACTGCAAGTCTCTGCATCCCATCCTCGAGCAGGTCGCCAAAGACTTTGCCAACGAACCGTTCGTAATGCTTCTTTTTTGCTGGTAGTCCTCAATAGTCTTCTCGACTGATGATCGATTTTGACAACAGCAACTGCGTCGTGTCCACGATGAACGCTGATGACGAGTCCAACAAGCCTATCGCCGGACGATATGGCGTCAGATCTTACCCCACCATCAAGGTCAGCAGTGCTCCTTCATCAAGCCCTGATAACTTTTCTGACGCGCGTCATCTCTTGACGATTCGAACCCCAGTTCTTCCCCAAGAATTCCTCGAAATCGGTCGATTTCACTCCAGAAGATTACAACCTTGGTCGATCTGAGGAGCTCTTCGTCAATTTCCTCAACGGCGTTTGCGGAACTCATCGATCACCCGGGGGAGGTGCTCTCACCGAGCTCGCCGGTCGGGTCCTTGACCTGGATCAGCTTGTTGGAGGATGGTTCCTGAACCCTGTCAACAACGTTGAGACCGTCGTCGATCAGGCGAAGAAGGTCGTCGAAGGCCTCAGCGGGAATGCCATCTTGGGAAAGAGCGGGGATTACTATCTTCGTGTCCTGACCAAGCTCTCTGATCTCAAGGGAGATGGCCAGAGCTGGATCACAAAAGAACAGGCTCGGTGAGTCTATCGTCGTGCAACGCTCAAAATCTCTTTCCCTGGGTACTGAATGGCCTTTCAACAAACCATTCCCTCGTATGACAGACTTTCCAAGATCATCTCTTCCCCAACCGTTGCCCCTACCAAGGTCGACGAGCTTAAAGTCAAACTCAACATCCTCTCTTCATTCCTTTCCGCAAAGATCCCGACATCTGCCGCTGAGGCCGTCGAGCTTGCCGAGGATGCCTACGATGCCGTCAAGGATGCTGGACAGGAGGCCTTTGAAAACGTCAAGGAGGGAGTTGAGCAGGCTGGGGAGAAGGTCAGGCAGGTTGTTCACGATGATCTCTAAGAAGGAATGTGATGAAGCAAAACATGAATTGGAATGAATCGAATGGTCCTTTGCGAAGCAGAAAGAAACACCGAGGCAATAAGGAATCAAAAGAAGAGGAAGACAGAAAAAAAAAAAACTCGGCTCGAAGAAAACGATTCTTTCACGATTGACTTGTGACAGTAGCTGGTGATTTCTGAAATGAATCATGGCTGATATCAGTGAGCGAGAGAGAAGAGTGATCCAAAGTGGAAAAAAAACATTGCAACTCTATCATCATCGAATAATGGAAAGACACTTGTCATGTATTGGGAAATGTAGCAGACGACATGATCGTACGGATTCGTTGTTGGGTGAGGGAGGTTGGATTATCTTGTTTCGCAGAGGCATGAGGACGGGGAGAGATCGAGAGGGATCGGATGGAGAGAAAAAGGTAGAAGAAAAAAAAAAGAATTCATCTTTCTGCTCTATGCAATACTAATCTCGATTAAAACATCTCCTCCCTTCCGTCATATCACCTTCCCTCTCTTCCCGACTCTCTACCAGTTCGGATTTTCCCTCTCCCAACATCCTCGGTTTTACTTCCTCATGAGACAGTAAACGTTTTGACCGACGACGATGTTGCCGAGATGTCGATAGCTTCCTCGAAGCGCCATGAGAAGCCCTCCGAACGAGATGTATGCGGTACTGTAGAGCATGCGAAGGGATCGAGAAGGAGCGCGATGATGATTCGGATAGGATGAAATTCAGAAGAAGTCGACGAGAAGAAAAAGGATGAGTAAAGGAAGAATCAGTCATGAGACACCCCAAGGTAGCGTCCAAGTCATCATTCCGTTGGTTGTGGATTGAGCGAGAAGCGCTCAAGCGGACAGACTTGTGATGACAGTCTGTGAGCGTGGCGATGATGGTACAGGAGGCGAAGAGAGGAAAGCGTGATTTGATACGAACACATCCTTGTCGGCTCCTCCAGCATCTTCGAATTTGTAGATCTAAGGGCCAATCAAGATGGAGAACATCATCGTGTCGTCAGTTTCAATCTAACTCGAAACAAATCCGAGACGTGTCGGGCAAAGCGAGCGAACGCGTCCAACTCGTCTTTCTCTCGTTTCCAGGGCATCGCTTTCCGGGACAACCCTTTTGGGTTTCATCGCCCGAACGATGGAATCGGAATGAAGACTCTAAATCAGGAACTCACCTTGCCGTAAGTCACGTAATCGAAATCAGCAGCCAAGCCCTCATCACCACCTCTCCAAGCCTCTCTCTTATCCTCCTTTGGCTTCTCGTCGACGTCCATCCCTTCGGTCTTGGAAAGATTGTTTGAATTAGATTCTTCTGATGCATGGAGGGAAGAGGCGAGGAGGAGAGTGAACTTGTCGCCAGTTCGGAGAGGGTAGAGTTCAAAGTTGACGTCGAGGGTGAGGTTCATTCCGAGGGCAGATGAGGTAGCTTCTATTCTTGAGACTGAATGATTGGAACGAGAGAGTAAGAGAGAAAGGAGAGTCAAGTCGAGACGAGTGGAAGCAGCAAGAGATGTATGTGATCAGGTGGGGAGTGTACCTCTATCAAACTTCTTGCCTGCCTTATCGACTGATTCGACGACGAAGAGATCGTCAAAAAGCTTTCCATCGGCGGACATGGTCGGTTGACTGGGTTGATCGAGTGAGGGAAGGAGCGGAGAGGTGGTGTGGAGGTTAGGGTGAGGCCGGATGGGCGGACGGGGACTCGAAATCTTTGGGTTTCTCTCCTCTCTAAAGGGGCAACTCAACCGTTCATCCACCACCATCCATATCCCTTGACCCACATCGAACGTACACATATACACCCCACATAACTCGCACCTACACGCAAATACTCAATGTCCTTCGAAACCCCCGGCTGGAACATCCCACCTCCCGCTCTGTCCATCGATTCAAACCCACCATCATCCAACAATCCTTCAAACAAACGCAAGAGGCCGACGACAGCTCCATCCGATGACAAACCCGCCAGTGCAGGTGTCAACCTCGAAAAACTGATGGCTCAGATGGAGAAAGAGGAAAAGGCCACCAACGAGAGCGGTCCAGTGGGTAAGAAGGCAAAGGAGAGGGAGGAAGCAAAGAAGGGCAAGGACGCAAAGAGGGAAGCTGAAGGAAAAACTAAACGTCCACCTCCATCGTCGGCGGCCAACACCAAGATTCACCCTCCTGCCAACAAGAAGAAGAGCCCTAACGATCACAAGTCCAACAACACCGCCGGTAACCCTCCTCAAACCGGCGATTCGACCTCGATCCCTCAAGTGACCACTACCTCGACCGAACCACCAAGCAAAAAGACCAAGCTCACGAAGGCTGAAAAGAAGAGAGCACTTCAGGCAGCGGTCGATGCTGCCGGTGGCGCCAGTACCATACCAGCTCTCCCAACTGTCGTTCTTCCTACCACAATCCCCGCTGCTGCGACCCCCAGTTCGAAAGTCGCCCCCTCGGCACCCGGCTCGGAAAGCAAGAAACCTGCTGGTAAGAAGGACAAGAAGGCAGCCAAACAAGAGCCTAAAAAGAAGGCCGTCGAAGACGTCGTCATGGTCGACACCGTTACCCCCTCGGGAGAATCCACCATCGACGACTCGGTTGCCGTCAGAAACGCCGTCGAAGTTCCTATGGAAGAGGATCTACCCGTCAGGAAGGAGGAAGGTCTGACAACGATGCAGGCAAAGATGAAGGGTCGATTGGAAGGTGCTAGGTTCAGATGGATCAACGAACAGCTTTACACGACCAATTCGGATGCTGCGTTGGAGATGATGAAGACGGACCCTTCTGTCTTTTCGGACGTACGTATTCCTGAGAGAAAGAAAGCTTTTTCTCTTGTTCTTTCTTCCCTTTTCAATCATCAATCAAACCCCCTCTTCTTCCCTCCTGGACAGAGATTCTGCTTTGGTGTCCTTGGCATGAAGCTGATTGCTTTGATCTCATGCCTGTTCCATCCTGGACATGACTTCTTCCTCTTTGTACTCTTCCCTCTCAGTATCACCAAGGCTTTCGACATCAAGCTTCATCTTGGCCATCTTCTCCTGTCACACTCCTAACCTCTCGCCTCAAAACACTGCTCCCAATTTCGACGTCAACTTCACCCGTCATCATCGATCTCGGTGCTGGGGATGCCCAACTCGCAAAGGACCTGACGCCTCTCGGTTACAAGGTTCTCTCTTACGATCTCGTCGGCGATTATGATGGAGAAGGTTGGGTGGCAGAGGCGGATTACTGTCAGCGGATCCCCCTACCTGGAAGCTCGAATGGTGGCGGAGCAAGAACGGTCGATGGCGCGATTTGTTGCTTGAGTTTGATGGGTAGGAATTGGATCGGCGGTGTTAGGGAGATCGCTAGGGTCCTCAAAGAAGGGTGAGCGGGATCGTCCCCTTGCCTCTCCCCTGCTCCATGACCTCATGTCGTATCTGATCCGACAGCAGACGAAACTGACACGGAACCTGTCGTTTTGTCCGACGGCCCTCCCTTGTAGCGGGATATACGAGATTGCGGAAATCACGTCTCGAATGCCTTCGGTTGATAGGTTCACAGAAATGATTTGTTCGCTTGGATTCAAATTGACTCGAAAGGTTTGAAGTTTTTTCCTCGACTCACTCTCTGTCCCTCCCCGGTCCGAGTCTCGCCGGGAGCTTGGCTCGTGATTCGGGTCTTCTCGGATGTGGTGGTGACTGATATTTTGTTTTCATGTTGAAATCATCAGGACGAATCGAACACGCACTTTGTCATGTTTTCGTTCGTCCGACAGGGAGAAGCGACGTGGGATCAAGGAGGTTCAGTCGAGTGGGAATCTGTTGTCGAAAAGGGAGAGTCTGTGCTCAAGGCGTGCGTGTACAAGAAGCGATGAATGGTGTCGAAAGAAAAGTAAAAGAAAGATTTGATTCGAGGGAGGCGTTCGGGATAGACGCCGTTGAATCAAATGAAGAAGACTCCCGGAACTTTGACCGCAAACGACCGTTGTCACCCTCGACACATCCTTGATCGTCCCTGACCCTTCTGGTTGAGAGTGCCCTCAACCAGCCATCATGCCGACGACATCACTTCAACACCCATCCCTCCCCGTCCTCTTTGCGACGATCGAGGCGCCTCCAGTGCGATCGCTTTCGTCAAAAGAGCTCATCCTCGACCACATGCTCTTCCTACATGCTGACGCTCGGTTCCACCAAGCTCGCAAGCGGCTCGCTATGAGGGAGAGGGGCAGATGGAGCGGTACCCTAGTCCTCGGCTGGGGAGAAGAGAGTGAAGAAGAGGATGGAGAAGGGGAATTGGGCGCGATCGGGTACGGCCGGGACAGGGATCCTTCCTCCTCTTACCCCTCCTTCAAGTCGGCTCGTTTACCAGACAGATCTACTCTGCGTTCCAATCTCACCCGAACCAACGATGGTGGAGTCCCTCAGCCGGATAGTATCCCAGGTGCAGCAGAAGAAGAGGCCCAAGGGATCGAAAAGATGCTATCTGCCATGCTCGACCGGCTCAAGATTGTCCCTCCAGCACCTGCTTACAAAAAGCCCTTGCCTCGCATGTCTGCTCACCATCAAACTTCCCGCTCCCATCGGTCCAGGGCAAAGTTCACCAAAGCTTCGAGCTCATCCGGCTCGAGTTCGTCCGACTCCGACGACGATGGTTCCCGAAATGACGACTTAGACGATCCCTCACTCGGACACCTCGCCGCAGAAGGCCTCATCGACACTATGCCAGAAGTCATCAAGCTCAGACTCACACTCGCAGCCATGGTTGACGTGATCGTCTCTCAAGCCGCTCAGGACGACCATTCCGCCCCGACAACCGTCACTCCATCATCATCCCCTTGTCCATCACTCGACAAAGCAGCAAAGATACTCTCTCCCATCTCTTCCACACCCATCGAATCATCCCAGCCTATCGGCCGATCACTGCGTTCAAAATCGACCGTCTCGTCTTCTGTTGCTTCTTCACCTGCATCTTCTCCCCCGAATCGACGGCCGTCAACGGAAGCTTCTCAATTCCGTACCGCCTCCATCTTCCCGCCCGGATCGATATGGAACCATGGTTCGTACTTGTCTTTGTCAAATCAGATGGATCATGAGAAAAGGTTCATGTCCTAAATTTCGCATTAGTCCCCCATGCAGCTGGTCCAGAAGGTCCGTGGGCCTTCGCTGGTGGACATGCTTCCAACGAAGAACGGGTTCCTCATCAACCCCACCAGCGGAACGAGATGCACCAACTCGCCTCTTCTGCCTCGCACGTCAGCCACGATAACGATAATAACAGTGCACACCTCAGTTCGCCGTTCTCCGCCGTCACCTCCTCTGCACGATCCGCAAATGCCATCGAATTATCAACTCGAGATGAATTCCCTGTGGCACGAGCCCCATTTCAACCTTCATCCTCATCCCCACTCGCTCCAGGTCCAAAGACGAAAAAGGCACTCGGTCGAGCTAAGCTGCTTTACGACGTAGGCGTAACGAAACCATCTCCATCAATCTCTTCCACTCTCCCCCGACCTTCTCATTCATCCCCATTCTCTTGTCCTCAGCGGCACACTTCCTCTTTGATCGACCTCCTCAACCTTACCGACTCCCCCTTGCAAGGTCGACAATTATCCATCCTCAAAGCTTTCCTCCTCGTCTCAAAGGACCTCGCCATCGCCATCGGTCGGAGCACCACAGAGGTCGCTTCACTTGAGAAACCCTTACGATCCAGTGCTTCTAGGGGCCAAGGGCAGACGACGAGCGGGAGGTTCCCTTCGCCAACGATGAGTCCTTGGAAAACGACCAGTCAAAGGGAAGAAACCGCCTGGGCCGAATTCGAGAGCGATTCGGAAGGATCGGTAGTAAGCATGGAGTTGGATCGAGAGACGAACCCATATCCCACTTCATCAGCTTCTCAACCAGTCAACAACGCATCTCGTCGAAAATCCATCGCACCTTCCTATCGACTTCCACCTTCCCTCCCTTCATCTCGAGCATCCTCGCCACCACCTAGTCCTTCGCCGACTCCGATGAGTAACAGGAATCTGACTGCTCGTCCAACGAGAGCCTGGTACGCTCTCCTGGCGGCGATCCTCACCCAAGTCGTCCTCGAGGGGTTCGTCGAGGGTGGTTGGACAAAAGGAGAGAGTGTAGAGTTGGTTTTTGGCGTGGGCTGTCGAGGGAAAAGATCATCGGATCAAAGTCGTATGCCGTCTGATGCGGAACCAGGGATGGACGGATCGGGCGATGGCAGTGGGGGTAGCGGCGGATTAGAAGAAGCTGCTTGGGTCTTGTTCGGTGGTCGATTTGGGAAGGGAAGGGACAAGAGAAGGTCGGAGTTCGAAAAGGAAATGGAGGAGCGATGTTCAGAGGTCAGCTGGAGAGGCATCACCAACTCACATAATCCCTTATAGTTAAAAGGACGTTGGAGGCCTTGAAGGTCGTTGAACTAATCGTCATCTCTCCTCTTGTGACAATTCCTTTTCCTACCTCAATAGTTTCTCACCATCGACAATAGCACCCCATCGCTCCTCTCTCACCTGCAATCGCTCTCGACGAGGTACTCGTCCGAGGGTACCGCTCGTGCTACGTTGAGATTCCTTGAAGCCGCGAGTTCTTTCTTGGGAGTTCCTAGTCTTGCACTCGTTCGTATACCGTGAACAGGAACTCAGTTTTATTCCGCCCCCCTTCCCCATTCTTTGGACTCAAGACTAAAGAAAAAAAAACTCATCTGCTCTGACTCCGGTTTGTTCTTCTTCTACCTCTCATCCCTTCCATCCTCCAGAATCAGCGCTTCAGCTCTCAATCTCGATCTCACCAATCCTCGGCTCGTTCTTCCCTTTCTTCATCGTCTATCCCGATCGCTTCCCTCCTCAACCCGTCTTCTCCTTTGGCTACGACGACTTCACTCCCTTTTGCAACAAACCCAACAACGATGGCGACCACCACTGCCCATCGATTCCCAACTTACCTCCAAGAACCTCCCACACCACCACCCAACCCGAAATCGTCTCGTCAAGGGATCGAGAGATTCTTTTCGCCTCCCAGATTAAAACCTACCCCGGTCGTCCCTCAGCCGATTCGAGGAAGGACGAGAGAACTCGCTCGAGGTGCTTCGACCGGAGTTGACAAACGAGGAGAAATCCTCAAGTTTGGTGGTGTCAGTAGGAGCGGTCGTGATGGTGGTGGTGATGGAATAGGATCGGGAGGAGAAAGAACGATGGCAGGCGTCAGCGTTCTCGTCTCACCACCTGAAGAGGAAGAGTATGATCGAGCTCAGATGCTTGGTCTGATTGCAGGGAATGGAATGAAGACGTACATCTCGAGGATGATTACCCCTCGAGAGACGATGAAAGGGGAGTTTGAACGTTCGAACTCTCAAACTCAGGGTGGTGGTGGTGGTACTGGTGACGGTGTGGGACTTGGAAAGAAGAGAGATCGCTCAACGAGTCGAGAAGACGATGATGAAGAACATCATCGTCGCGATGGTTCAAAATTAAAGGGAAAGAGGATACATGAATGTGGTGGTGATGAGGATGAGGGTACATTTACGACCAGTAGCGTTGGAGCAGGAAGTAGCTGTGATGGTGGTGGAGGCGATGGTGAGGATGATGAACTGGAATCGGTCGAGATGGTCGAGGATTGGCCGGAGTAAGTCTTTTCTCCTCTCTCTGCCCTGCTTTTATACGGATAGCTGATCACTTCTTTTACCTGTTGTCTATCTTTCAGTCCTTATGGTGTTTGACGACCTTTATCTCGAGGCTTACCACTCTTTTGTCGCTTTTGTCAGGATGCTTGATTCCTCCTGCGATTTACAACCCATCTTTCTGGCAACTTTGCTCCCTCGATTATCCTTCCTTCTCCTCTACCACCAGATGTGTAAACGTCGATCGGACGCCGCCTATCGCTTTCCTCTTCCCAAAAATGCAATCAACTTTGTACTTGCTTTCCCTTCCTAGGTCCTTTCCTGCTCTACATGCTTATGTCTCCCTCACCTCTGGTTCTCTTACTCGCTCGATTTTTTTTTTCTTTTTTCTGGAATTGATGTTCGGCTCTAAACGAATCGAGGATTGGCTTCTTGCTCGCTTTCGTACTACAATCCTCGCTATAACCCTGAGAACAAGAACATGTATCTCTTCGACTCGATAGACATGATCTGCACGTATGCGTCCCAAAAGGATCGCTTATCACTGAACCCCAAACTCGAACCTATCACCTCTCTCCCACCAGATCACTTCTTGGCCTCCTTCCTCAGTCCCCTCGGTTGCAGCATCCCCCTCGTCCCCTCTCTCGATCTGCTCTCGATGGCTGCCCGAGGCAAGCATCATCTCCTTTTTGAGATCCGCTATGGGCGACAGGAACACGTCGTAATCGTCGAAATGGATCGGCAATGTCAACTTAGGCTTGATAAGCTATGCTCCCGTGAGGGTTAAAGACGAGATAACATCGTTCGTCGAGTCAGATCGCGCTAGTTACAAGGACCATTACAAGATCAGAGAGTGAAGGTCAACCTTGATGAGCTGGTACCCCTGTTTTGCGTCCATCGTCACCATGAGTAGAGGCAGTTGGGGACCTGGGATCGTCGTTCCGCCCAAGTGAATCAGGAGGAGGCTTCACACAGGAGAGAGTCCGGTCAGGAATTTGATGAACGGAGAAGGGAAGTAGGAAAGTTGAAGGTCAGATGGTCTTCTTACTCGACTTGAGGATACCGTATAGGAATTTCCTTGTAGGGCGAAGAAGATATTGGAGCCTGTCAGATCAATCTGGAGGACCGAAGTCCACTTGAATGGCTTTTTACCTCCAGTTCAGAAACGTTCAGAGTATCCCCTGAAATGTAAATTCGATACCCTCGAGCTCCTTCGCCTTTATTGAGTTCAAGAATCCACCCAGAGGTAGGTGGAACGGCACCAAGGAGATTGTTGAGCGGCGATACGATCGCTCCAGCGACGTGTTCGCCTGGAGTTGAAGTGATCTTAACGGTGGGCTGACTATCGGAGGAAACAACGTTGACGTCAAGGGACTGCCAGGTGGCGAGTCCGTAGAGAGATTGGAAGCCTAAGTCTCTCAGGGACTCGACAGCGTGAGGAGTGGAGATGATAGGGATGTCCTTGCGTAGAGTTTGTTGTACGAGCTGTTGGGCCGAACGATACAAGGAAAGAATTCTGAGCCATCTGATGAACGGTCAATCGAGAGGGAAACTCGAACCTTGTCGAAATGATCCTCGTGAAAGTGCGAGAGAAGAACAGCATGAACTGCTGGTAGATCCTCGATGTTGACAGCTGGATCGGTGATCCTCTGAGCGGTTACTCCCGGTCCCAAGTGCACCTAAACCATCATAGTCAGTCTAAAATTTAAGCTGGTAGAGATGGGCTTGAACCAACGTGGTCACCGGCATGCAAAAAATTCGGGTCTGGATTGATCAAGAGAATCAGTAGCATTCTGTCGTTTTTCGTCCCAAATCAAGTGAGACCTTAGTACCAGTCAAGATCCTGATCCCTGCCCACTCAATCACAACGGTCGCGGTCCCCACGAAATAAAGGCTAGCCCGGTCGAGCGTTGAAGCCGAGGATTCTCTCGGCACGGGAGCCGAATGATGGACGTGATGGGTTCGAGTAGGAGGAAGGGACAACGGCGTTTGACGGTGACGATCGTGTGTCGGAACGAGGGGAGAAACGATCTGGTCAGGATCGAGAGTCAGGGTTGAGGATGACATCTTTAGGAGATGGGCGTCGGAGAGAAAAGAGGTTTGCGGAGCATATAAACGTATTTATTGATCGCATCACAGGCCACAGGGTTTCGGACTCGGTCTCCAGGATTGGATGCTTAGGAGAAAGTACGGGATGTCTCTCAGCTTGTTGGGATAGTATCCAAAGTCCATCTCAGCGCTTAGGACAGAGTGACAGAATGAGGATTTGAAGCTGTCGATGATCGCCCGACTCGCTCAGTTGGACGGGAGTTATCGGTCAGTGGGGGCTCAATCTATGGCTGAGACTGATGCGAAAGGGCAGATGGCAAGGTAGAAGGCTAGAGTTGGGTGAGGGGAAGGTTACTTTGGCGTCCTATGTCATGTCGAGGGATGCCCCCAACGCTCACCATCCGTTCACCCCCTTCCTTGCTTGCAACTCTGTCGTGTCCTCCATCCAGCCATATGGACAGTCTTCCTTCAGAATCTCCATCAAGACATGCTTCCCCACCTCCTCCCGCTGTTATCCCTTTCCATCCACCGCGTAATTCATGACCTCCAAGCCCGCCACCTCTCTAACGTTGCTTCGTTCATGCTGACCTTCTTCTCTACTTGCATCGTTCCATCTTGATCTCGGTCCAAATCAACTACCACCAGCTCTCACATCTAATCTCCTGTCTGGATCGCTTGACCTTGTCGCCAATCTCCACCTCCTCTCTTCATACGACGCCTTTGTCCGACCCTACTTTCGATCCTCTCGCGATCCCATTCCAGGGTCTACCGTAGAGCCCGATAAAGAAAGAGGTCCTCAGGACGCTGCCTCTCTTCAGCTCGAACGTGACAGAGAACGTGACAAGGCCAAGAGTCTCGCCGGGATGGGCAAGAACGGTGGGATCATGGGACTTAAACGGATGAAGGGGGATTACGAAGATCTGGTAGGAGAGTGTGTGGTCCTTCCGAGTGAGTCACCTGCCTGTAGATGAAGTATCCAGCTTGACGTCGCGCGACAAGCGAGGCTGAACGTGGATCTCCTTCCCTAGGCAATCACCCCTCCATTCGTATCCCTCCGTCCTCGTTCCGACGATTGATCATGGAGGGGACGGACGAGTCAGGCAAACCACCACCACTCCACATTCGGCCTCTGGCGAAGAATGATCTCGAGCGGTTTGGCTGGAGACTAGCCGAGGGAGAACTACCCGAGGTACCTCGCCCCATCATCGGTGCCTTTGCCTGTCGACGCGTGGCTGAACGATGTGCCCTTTGCTCTCGGTTGTCCTCTTCGATCAACTGCTACTCCAGGCGAAAGATCCTTCGCTGTTCGTTCGACAGCCGAAACCTGTCAAGCCAAAAGTTTGTATCGTCCTCGAGGCTTGGTCAGAGCATTGCTTTGAGGTTACCTCCGCTCACGCCTTCAGAACCTTCTGGATCGCTCTATCGGGCTTAGAAAAAGACAAAACGTCCACGTCCAGATGATATCCCTGGTGGTCCGACCCCCAATGGTGTGAATGGTGCGAAGCGCGTCAAGGAGGTCAGTTGAGACAGTGTCGTGCCGTCCTGCTACTTTCGAACCAGACGATTGATCGATCCCCTCGCCAATGATCGCCTCTCAGTCGCACGAGCCTTCACCTGGCTCTGCTCTCACCCCTCGCACGCCCGGCGTCGGTGCAGGTACACCGAGTGGTCGTACGCCCAACGCAGGTCGCGGTCGGACTCCAGCTGGTACCCGATGAGGGGGATTCTTGCTGCCCTGTTCATGTCTCTCACTATTTGTTCTCAATCCATGTTGTTCTGTGAGTCTGTTGTTCTTACTTTCAATCGCAGCCCTCCTTTCCTGTCCTGACGAGCTAGCGTCTAGGTCTTTCTTTTCCTTTCTCTTCTTTTCTTTCCTGCTTCCTTCCACTTTCGGCGTCTCCTTTCGTTTCTTTACGATCTTTCCACTTCATCAGCCTCACTCTCATTGCATCTCGACTCCATGCCCTCACATCTCTGGCCCTTCCACACACTATACCACAAAACCACAATCCATCCATCTCTCTTGCATGTCTTTGATCGTTTCTCTCTCAGTCTTCGTCCTACCTGGAACATGAATCTCTTCTTCTCTCTGCAGTTTCTGCCTTTTCTGATGTTGCGCTCGGCTAAATCTGGCACATGAGCTGGTATTGATGACGTTGATGTTGAGTTCCGATGGGAGTCCCTCACGAGGGGGGGAAGATCGAAAGTTCGAGGCCTTGAGAGAGAGAACGTGGAGTCCTCCTCCCTCAGAGTTCTCCCGAGAGATAGAGGTCGTTTGAATTCTCCCAGCATCCGTTCTGCTTCTCCGTTGATTTTTTCACGTCCAACACCTCCTCCTCCCACAAGAACCCTTCGGACCTGCCGCTATGTCCCACTCAAGCGAGGGCGACCCCGAGTCTCCTTTGCCGACGCCCAATCACGACGACTCCCTCTTCTCCTCCCTCCAATCCTTCTCCTTCGGCAGTTCGTTCAACTCGTCCTCGTCCTCCCTCTCTGGTCTCGTCGCGTCCTCGTCAGCACCCTCGAACGAGGAAAGCCAGTCGACCACATACAAGCCCCTGACGCTACCGACTCTTCCTGGACTTCCTGGATATTGTTTCCCAAAACGACGGGGCAGCGCGTGGGAGGGGGCCGATCTGACCGAAGCGAGTCAGGGTTCTTCCCTCTCTTTCTCGTTCGGCGGTCCTCGACAACAACGGAGGGACGACGACGACGATGACGACCAAGACGGCGTCAATCCATCCCCAGTCTATGGCGAGATTGATGAAGACGGTTTCACCATCGCGCCCTTGGGGACGCCAATTGCCGAACGCGAAAGATTCGACTACCCCGAGACGCTTCCAGCTCGTCTGCAATCCTCCCTCAACGTCGCCGATATTCCGACCAGACCGGAACCTCAGCCAGAACAAAACAGAAGAGGATCTATTTCTCTCCCGAACGTCCTGACAACCTCATCGACACTTTCTCCTCTGTCCAACACCCCAGTACCCGACCCGACCTCCCCCCTTCCTCTTCTCCACCCGGTCCACTCCCCATTCTATTCTCCTCGACAGTCCTTCACCATTTCATCTCCCCCTCATTCGTCAACCCAAGCATATAGCGCGAGCGCTAGTTCCTCCCGAAGCAACTCCATCTCCCAATCCTCTTCGACCGTTCCTCGGCGTGACAGTCTTTCCCGATCCTCATCATTATCTCGCCCTCGGGTTAACTCCACGCGCTCCTCATTCAACCGCGCATCAGCCGGCAGCGCTTCTCACGTCCATCCTCCGTCGTCACGTTTCCAACCCATGGTGACAACTGCGCCCGTCCCACCCTCACTTCGGTCTCACCCAGCGCTCTCGTCGTCTACCTCGACGACTAGGATATCACCCAATTCAACCGCAACATCTTTTGTTGGTCCGGCTCCAACCATCTCCAGCGAGTCGACTGCCTCTCGTCGTCGAGGCTCACTCCCTGCAACATCGCAACCCCTCGCCTCGACGTTCTTGGCCAAGCGAGCGTCCGAAGGTGGCGCGAGCGCGTTCGTGTCATCGCTGGGAAGAAGGCGAGGCTCAGAGGCAGCTGTCGGACTCGGAATCAGAGGGTCCAGGAGGGAGTCGACGACGGAGGACGATCGTCCTCGTTTAGGAAGCATTCCTTCTTTCGGGAGCGACGAAAGCGATACGACGGAGGGCAAGAAGACGCCAGTACCATAAAGCTGGGTGAGTGCCTATTACTCCGTCTTGTTGCGGGCTGAAGAAGGAGGTCTCGTATACTCACTCGGCATGATCATCTCTGGCTGGTCCCAAAGGCGGCGACTCGTCCTGCATCTTCTCGGCATCACTTCGAGTCTCATCTCCCTCGTTTCATGCTCATCCGTCCACCCACAAACCTCCTCATATCATCAATCAGCATACTCTTCCTGCCATAGCGCATACATATCGCCGCTTCCAAGCTCAGCTTCACCTAGATCAGCATCTTGTATCATCTTCATCTTTGCGTTTTCATCGTCCGTTCTTCTTTCTCCTCTTCCTGCTGTCGAACAATCTCATACTACGCTCGTACTCACATCTACCACATGGACAATACAATCCCAGATCCTCCACTCGAACCTCTGCCTTGTTCACTTCGCATTTCTTCCTCTCCTGTCTGTCATGTACCGTAGTTTTCTTTCCCTCTTGACTCAATTAGTTTTCTCGATCGGTCTTTGATATATGAATCTACCGAGTTCGGCTGGTGAAAGGGATGGAGATGGGGTAATAATAATAAAGACCAAACGAAAGTCGAGCTGGGGTTGGTGGTTTGGTCGAGGACTCAAGTACTCGAACCAAACGTTCCGCGATTCTGTCCCTTGAAAAGGAGAGCCAGCTTTTTTTTGAGTTTCTTCCTCTCTACTCTCCGACCATCTCGCCTTCCCGTCTCTCTCTCAACCTGACGTTTCATCGTGAGTCTCGTCTCATTCTCTCTGTCCCCCCCACCCATCCAGTCCATCAAGACAAGACGATACATACCAAAAATTGCAACAGGAAGTGCCGTCTGCAGGCTGCTCTGTCCCCAAAAGGGACATGAGCGCCGCTGACGATAATCGGTTCTCTGATTCTTCCCTCGAGTACCGACGGCTGTTGGCGACGATGCTCTTTGGCCTCGCTCTCGCTCTCGCCCTCGGCCTCCTCTCACCTTGGCTGGACCCTGTCGGACGATGACGAGTGCTGACTGTGTTTTGGTTCTCTGCTGGGTTGTTGGTCGTTGTGATCGCTCGCCCTCCCTTTCCTCCCTTTCCCTTTCCCTTTCCTCCCTTCTCCTTCCTTCCCCTTCCCCTTTTCTCCCTTCCCCTTTCCTCCCTTCCCCTTCCCTCCCTTCCCCCCCGTCCGCCGTCGTTACAGATCTCCCGTCGGGTTGTGCGGTTGACGCTTCGAGTGATCGATCTGTCTGTGTTCGTTGGCCAGTGTGTGGTGCCGATTGTGTTAGTACATATCTTCCTTGTCCGTGTATGGTGCGCGAGTGTATGGTGAGAGGTCGCCAGACCGAACCAAGAATCCTCCCACCCCCACTCCCACTTCCCTGCCGACACACGACGACGACGACCCGCCTCTCTACATGATGACTTCAACTTTTTATTCTCTCCCCGTCCTATCGACCATGCCGAGACGACAGAGCTGGAGGGGTCGCACCCTCCACGGTGTCCTCGACCCTTTGCGGGGCCGGGGTGCCATTCTTTTGGGGCTTGCCAGCCTCGTTTTGCCTGATTCTACCTTGTACCCAACGATCCCACTCTGCTTGCGTTGCACACATGTCTGCGTGTGACGACGGCGATGACGATGTCGATGTCGATGACGACGACGACGACAGAGAGACGTATGCTGACTTGTTTTGCCTGTTGTCTTGACGTGCGACGTGCGGCGTGCGGCGTGAACAGGTTGTCTATCCCTCCCCCTCCGCTTTCCCTCCCCCTCTCAGCTCTCTTCCAGCCTTCTCCTTGCCTTGTCTGGTCGAGGGTGGACTGCGATCAGTCTTGTATCATGTTAGTTGATTCGTCCTATTGTCTTTGCCTTCTGCCCCCCTCTCTCCCTCCTCCCCTTCCTCCTCTCTCTCCTCCTCTCTCTCCTCCCCCCCTTCCCCTCCCCTCCCCCCCACGCCACTCAGGATGAAATCCATGTATTTCCTACATAACTTCGCAGTTTCCTCTCTACGTTGCTCGGGCCTGCAAGCCTGGGCTTCTCTCGTTGCGAGAGACCTGCCACGTGCCGTAACTCTATGTGCCTCTGGCGTCTCGAACGGTGCCTTCCTCTCCTCGTCGTTTCTCCTGCGTGCTCTGCGATTGGCTTCGAACCCGTTCGCAGGGCGGGTGGGCCGCCTCGGCTTCTGGCCTTGATGGCGCGTGGCGGGTCGATGGGGTCGGCCGTGGGGACAATGAGGATCGGGTSCTGGTCGGCTGGTTGGCTGTCTGGATCGTGCGCAAGCGTGTGACGGACGGCGAGCTGCTGCCGGGCTCGATGGGCAGGAACGGGTGACGGTCCAACACTTCCTTGGATGTCTGATTCTTCCCTATACTCTTCCCTATACTCTCCCCTCTTTGTTGTTTCGCTGGACTTGTTTCAACCGTCCCCATGCTGACTCTGTCATGCCTGGGCCACAATAAACAGTGCCCACTTTTTTCCTTCATCTCGTTCATTATTCTGCCTAGTCCATCCAACCAGGTTCCCAGCAATCAACTGTTAGTCCTGCCTCTCCTCTCCCTCCTCCACTCCCACGCCGCCGCCTTGAATGATGACTACATGTCGCCCCAGTCGTAACGAGCCAGACTTCAACCCTCTCGCCTTGACGATTCGACCATTATGCTCTTTGCCAAAAGTTGCGCGTCTGACTGCAAACACTTCCAACAAAACTTGCGCCCAAGCCAAACACCTTCACACGAAGCATCCAGACTGACTCTGTTTGCTCTCCTCTGCAGAACATTTCATACAGTTTCTTTTGTGCCCCAGTTGATTCTCAAGCTGTCTCGCCTCACCCCTTCCTCCTTAGTTTCAATCAGCTGTGAGTTATTGGCTCTATCACGACGACGACAAGCCTTTGTACCCATCCATCCACCAACACTTCCCTCAAGCCACACTCAACCCGGGAATGATAGAAGACATACTTCACACAACCTCATAGTAATCTTTCGGGAGATGCTGAGAAAATTGAATGCTCCTAAGAACGGCCTTCTGACCCCCCTACGACCCCTCATCGGGCTTTTGGCTCCCCTTGTGTCTCGTCGTCATCGCCAACATCGTGCTTCCAATGTTATGGAAGCTTCATGGAACTGACTTATTGATTTGTCTTCTTCGTCGTTATCAGGTTTTTTTATTTGCTTTTTTTTTTTCTCGAATCGAATGCGGGATATCATGATTTGTTTTCATCAAATCCCTATCTTTGCAAGGACTCCTTGCTAAAGAAAAAGAAAAGAAAAGAAAACCCCACCCAGCCGAAGCGACCGAACTTTTCGACCCTCCTCGTGCTCAGAGTTTCGAATCCACCCACTCCATTCCTGCGCCGTCTCCACTGCGCTTGGACTGATCGTTGGACTTGATGGCCAACCTTTGCTTGGCATCCTTGTCGGCCTGAGCGGGCAAGGTCATCATGCGGTCCTCTTTAGCGGCCAAGATGACGTCTCGATAAACCTCCTCCTGAGAAAAAAAAAAAAGAGGGGGGGGGGG